>CABHPH010149611.1:28082-48479 GCA_902168325.1 Peromyscus nudipes
TTATGCAGCCCTGCTGGGTAAAGAGAGCTCAGATCTCAGTAGGAAACCTCTGTGGGCTCACACAATGTATTCACTCATTAAGTTCTACTCTAGCTGCTTCAACATGGAACCTGAGATGAACTACATATTTAAACAGAAGAAGAGTGATTAACCCAACATGGAAAGAAGGAAAGATACGTTTATTTGGAACATGGATTTTTAGAAAGGCCACAGGAAGGAGTCAAGAGTCTATGATGGGGTGTCTGTCTGCCTGTCTGTAACTACAAACAAGGTGCCTCAGCAGCCTCCACCTTAAGCATGCTCTGCTTCCCTCAAGTGTCCACTCTGTTTACATAGTTACCTTTATATAACTATTTTCAAAGTGAAGATATCTTCTTAACACTTTTGCTTCTTAAAGCGGTACCAGGTTTGATGACTTAAAGGATAACGGGAGCATATCAAAGTGACACAGAAGCAGCCTTGAAGGGACTCCTATTGGCTATCGCATACCTGAAACTGTATTTCTCTAGCCTGGTCTTGCTCTGGAATCCTGTCTGTACACACACACACACACACACACACACACACACCCTATATTTGTACTTTATACCTAGGTTCCCTGAATCCGTAACTCAGGGGTGAGGTTATTGTTAAGATTTCTAGCTGATTTTAAATTTCTTACCAGGGTTAGAACAGCTTTAAGTTGTTTTGACTTTGTTTAGCTCAGCTCTCAAGACCAAAAGCATTCAGTATTAGTATCAGTAAGGATGACTTATAAAACTAGACCCAGACTAACATTACCCCTTTTCTGTAAAGTTCATTTTACCCATGAAATAAAAATTACTTGTGAAAAGAAGCTATCTCCTTTATTTAAATACCCACCATCCCTAGCTTAATTTTAGAGTCTGACTTAAAACCTCCTTGAGCCATCAAAGCTTTAAAAATGTTGCTGCCTATTCATTGTTATTTTCTTAGAGAAAATACCTTTGAAAATTCAGTTTTCTGAAATTTTTACACAAAAATCGCAGGCAGTATTATTCACAAATGATGCATGAATATGAGAAACAAAGATCCAGTATCACAGATTTTCATATAATGGAATGTTGAACAATCAACATTGGTTTTTAGATTAATTCTTTTGGGACAGCAAATGCTTATGACAGACACCCGTAATGTTGGGTTTGGCTTTCTTCTGTGCTGGTTTCTCAATGCTGGACATAGTCTGAGAGAAAATACTTTCAAAGGACAAATCTGATAAAGGACTGCCATTCATACACACACACACACACACACACACACACACACACTCACACACACACACACACACTCACACACACAAAGGGATCTTAAAAGTCAACAATAAAAAAATGAACAATGTTATTTTAAAAGTTGCCAAACTCTTACCCTTCACCAAAAGATGACTTCCAATCACAGTGAGTAAGCGTACAGCAAGAGGCCACTATCAGACATCACTGGAGATTCAAACCAAAATGAGGTGCACTAACCACCGGTTGGAATGGATGAAACTCAAGACACCAATAACATCAAATGTTGGTGAGGACACAGAGGAATGCTCACCATTGGTGATAACTAACTGGTATGACCACTCTGGAAGGCAGTTTCATAGTTCCTTATACAACTTAAGTTCTAGGGCCTGGAACAATGCTGTTTTGCCTAAGAGCACTGGGAATAAAGCCACGGGACCCAAGTTCTATCACTACTACCCATGTGGCAGCTCACAACTGTCTCTAACTCCAGTTCCTGGGGAATCTGATGTCCTCTTCTGGCCACTGAGGGCACTGCATGCATGTGGTGCACAGACATCCACACAAACAGAAAAGATAATAAAATAAGAATAAAGTCCTTACCGTATAATCTAGCAACTGTGTTCCATGGTATTTATCCAAATAATGGAAAACTTAAATTTACAATCAATGTTTTATAGCAGTTTTACTCATAATTGCCAAAACATGAAAGCTACCAAGATCCCTTCAGTGGGTGAATAAACTATAGTGAATCCAGGCAATGGAATATTACTCAACACTGTGTCAGGTTCCCTTACTATACAAAAATCTCTGAGATAATCAACTTACAAAGAGAAAAGGTTTATTTTGTCTTATGGTTTTAGTTCATGATCTGTTGGTCTGGTTGTTTGGGGTTTATGAGGAGGCAGCATATAATGCCAGAGGTATGTGGTAGAGGGTAACTGCTCAATTCATGGTCAGAAAGGCAAAAGGGAAAAGAGACCTAGGCTCCCATATCCCTTGTCTTTTGCCTTTAAAAACTTATTTAGTCTTTGAGAATTTCATACATGCATACTCTGTAGTTCGATCATATCAAACCCCTTACTCCTGCTTTTATTCCCCTAGACCCATTTCTCTTCATCTCCCCAACATTATGCTCCCCTCTCTTATTTTTATAACCCACTGAGTCTAACTCATGTTACCCATATACATAGGTGCGGTGTTATTCACTAGAGCAAGAGTATACCAGAAGCCATAACCTTGAAGAAAACTGAGTGCCCCCCCCTCCCAGCAGCTATCCACTGCCAATAGCTCCTTAGCTGTGGGTGCAGCCGCACAAACACCGGAGGATTCTTAGGATGATGAACCTGTGCTGTATGCTACTATAATGATTTATGTATATCATCACACATTAGTCAGATCCCAGAGAATGTACCCTATTGTAAACTACAGACTTAGCTTGATGAAAATGTGTTAATGATGGCTCAATGGCTGTAATCCACTGCCTTGATGGAGGATGCTGATGGAGGAAGACTGTGTGTCCAAGTGAGGGGGATGCCTTGGGGAGGATGTACAGAGGATGTTACTATCTCTCAATTTTGCTATGAACTTAATACTGCCTGAAAAATACTCTTATTAATGTAATATGCACAAGATATATTTATATATAATAAGCAATTGAAAGTATGTAAATCTACAGAAATGTTTAAAAAGAGGATAAAGATAAGGATATATTTCAAATTCATAAAAATAGCATGTCTACTATTTTGCTGACTGCATTTAAGACAAAATAAAAATAGAAAACCAAAGCAAAGGTGTATTCCTCTTAAAGATGAAGACTTAAAGCCATCCACTTAGCTCTATTTATTGCTAAAATTCACAAAAACTAAAGAGAGGCAAAATAAGAACAAAAATAATGGGAAAGGAGACTATATCTACCAGAAAGGGGAAACTTAAAACCATTTAACTTGGAGACTCAAGAAGCCAAATGGGAAAAAAAAAACAAAAACAAATCAGAAACCATCTGACTAATTTAGAATTCTCGAGTTGTAAGAATTAATGGTACCTTGGGATTGGAGATAACAGTGGCATTAATAAGAGGAAGACTAGATGAAGGTCTGTTTAGGGGGATCCTGAGGGTTCTTCCATTTACCTCAAGCTGCAGGGCTGCATTTTTGGGGCAGTGTAGAGCAAGGAGTGCTGTAGTTCAAACATAATTTCTAAAGCTCATCATGTATTGGAAACTTAATCCCAAACATAAAGGTATCAAGAAATGGAACCTTTAAGAGCATTTCTGAATAATGTGGACTTAGCCCTGTGTGTAGATGACTGTTACTGTGGGACCAGGTTCCTTTTCACAAGGGCAGAGAGACATTCTCCTCCTCTCCCCTTTCTTCTCCCCTCCCCACACTCTTCTCCACTCTCTCTCCACTCTTTCTTTCTCTTTCTCCTTCCTCCCTTGCAGTTTGCTTACTTCATAATGTGCAAACTTTATCTTCCTCCATGATGTGCAAACTCACCATAGGTCCTACAGCAACAAGGCCAAGCAACCATGGCCTAAAACCTCCGAAACTGGGAGTTAAAACTATTTTTCCTTTCCTCTTTCTTCTTTCTTTAAAAATAGCTCTGGGGATTGAATATACTAGATAGGTACTCTATCACTGAGCTATAGCCCCCAACACAAACCCTTCTTTTAAAGTTGATTCCCTCAGGTATTTCATTACAGTATTGGAAAGCTGGGTGACATATTCTTTATTTCTAGATTTTAAAATTCTGCTTCACAATTTTAAGTCATCTGAAACGATAGCACAACTTCATATTTGACAACTGCTTTATGGTAATTTTCTTTTCTCCTGGGCATAACATGATGTCATCTTAGAGAGTAGCTATGGCTACTAATCAGTAAAATAATATAGTGGTAGCTGGGTCTATGGTAACAGAACTATTGACACTCCCTAGATAATGAAGAGGGGAGAATCACAAAGCTCTTACCCACTCCTACCCTCCCTCAACTGCAAGGGAACTTGGGAAACACTAGGGTATATAGAAGACAGAAGGCTAACAAGGAGGACTCTTGGTGCTGCTTCCTGGGGTCCATCTTCCATACCAGAGTGAGACTGCATTGATATAACTGCTTTGGGGTCACCCACGCTTCTGTTAGTAATCCCACCCAGCTCAAGTAAGCACAATGAACTCATCAGTTCACCAAGATGGACTTTGGTGAAATCATACTTTGGTCTGTCCATGGCGCCCTATCAGGGGTGAGAAGGCTTTTTTTCTTGTCTTCCTAGAAGAGTCCACACAATGATAACTTAACCAAGTGGCTTCAGATATTTATATGAGCAGATGAAAATAGTGCCATAGGAGATGTGACTGAAGGTCGCTCTGAGTGCTCTAGCCAACTGACGGGCATTTAACACTGAAAAGCTGGAAGACTGTCCACTTGGAAGACTGAAACAAACACATTCTAAGCAGGTCTTTTATTACATCAGGCTTTGTAATAAAATCAATTTTATAGTATACTGAAATATCTTACTATTTTCAATTGTGCAAAAGGATAGACCATATTAGTAGCTGAACAGAAATATGTTAAACCATGCTCTCCAAAAGGTGTTGGGAAGGGATGAACTCAAGGCGGCAAAGGCATTTCCACCACTGTCTGTCTTCTTGAGTAAGCCTAGTCCCTTTCCTGATCAGAGACAGGAAGCTGGCTCTTGGCAGAGTGCCGCCTCTTCCGTTTGTTTTTTTATTTGTTTGTTCAGCAGAACAGACATTTACTGAGGTTTCTAACTCATTCAGTTTAGTCTTTCAAATGAAGGCCAATCAATTCCTTCATATGAGAGCATCATTTTGCCTTGTTCTTCTGAAAAAATCCTGCGGTTAATTCACTACATGTTACTGAACATTTTATGGAAATGTCCTTAAAGAGAACAACAGCTCTTCCCACAACTTGGCAGTGTTTCATCTTAGGCAATAAGCTAACAACAGTTTCTGTCCCACGATATCTTAGACAATATCCTAAATCAGTTGAAATCCAGCTTGCCATACTTCCACACTTTCTAGGGTTTTTCCTTAGAAAAGTGCTGCACTGTTTACATTAATAAAGCTACTAATTCTGAGTTAATTCACCAATATTTTTGTCTTCAATTTTACACTGCTATGGTTTTATTTTTGGTGTTTACTGACCTGTATTTGTGAGAGAAATATAGATCACAAAACAAGTGCAGTAATGAAAACATAAACTGCATATCAAAAGGCTGAAGACACATGTGTGGACTTAAACTGACCCTTGATAAAGGAGTGTCTGCTACTACACACAGGGTATTGACTGGTGACAAGCTCCATGTCTAAGGCTCATTGTTTTGAGCAGCTTGATATTTCTGCAAAATAAAATATGAGGCTGGAAGTGGTGTGTGAGGCACATGTCTAGAGATGTGGACAAGACAGAAAACATAGCAGCTTGTACTTGATCTTATGGCTTCAGCAGGTACTTTGTAGAGATGTGATGTGGTTGGATTTAGGCTTCATTTTGATCACAGGGGGCTATATTAGAAGGTGGACAAAGTAGGAAATCAAGGTAGAGACTCGTGGTCCAGGCAAACTGTGAGGCCTGCACAGACACTTACAGAAAACACTGATCGAGAAAATGTTTAGAAGGTCAAAGTCTGCAAATCTGGTGGTTTCTAAGATGACGAAGGTATGAGAAAGCAAGGAACCATGGTGTTTCCTAGGATGGAGTTTCAGTGAGGATAAAGAGCTGCTCTGTGTCTATATAGCACTCACTCTCACACTGCTATTCCTGGCTGTGGCCAAGCTGTCCCTCATACTTTACAATAGTGACCCACACAGAGAAGCCTACTTTCAGCTTTCTGCCTCATCGGGGGCGGGGGGGGGGGGCATTACATACTCTCATAGTATACCATGGTGACACAAGTTACCTCTACATATTCTCTTATGAATCTCTTATCACACATCTAAAACCCTATTAGGTCCATGGGGCAGAGATCCTATCAGTTTTGTTCAGTACTGTGTCCTGAGGCTGAACACATAGCAGGGTCTCAAAACACTGGCTGAGTGAATGAATGCTCAGCTCTGATAGCACCAGCGAGCTGAAGCAATGCTCTCTCTGAGACATTATTACAAGGGACTCAAAACCATTTGCAAAGAACCTTGTTGAGAATAGCGTTAAGTCAAAATAGTATCAGGTGATGAGATGTGAGATATCTGGGGGAAAGTTGGAGGAATGCTTCACTTTGCATTCATCGATGATTTGGTCACTTTTATGGCTAAGTGTATTAAATGGGGTGCTCCTCAACATTAGTGACCCTACCCTTGCCTAATACCATTATGTGCTCACTAGGAGAAACTTGGCACATTTGGAGAAAGAATTTCGTGAAATTGCTTCCAAAGTATTGAAGGCTGAGCACAGAGGAAAGACAAGGATTATTTGGAACAATGGAGATGTATGAACTGGACAAAATGCTGTGGAACACAGAAGTGTAAATTTGTGAGGACTGCTAAACTAGAGTGTCCTGTGGAACTACAGAGCTGGGTGGTTCCTGGCTCCCAAATGAGAGTTAATCCTATAGCCAGGTTTGGAGAGTGGATGAAATCCCAACTGAATATGTACTGTTGACATGAGCATGGTCATGTCAAAGACACCAGTGACTCAAACTCAGGAATGGCAAGGCTTCTCCCTAGTCAGTGTACAGATATTGAAGAATGGTTGACTTTTAGCTAAAAACAGTACATGCAAGAAGTGCCAAGAACAGCTCGCTTCATCCTGGATGGCTGTGTGATCATGCTCCCATCCAGATAGTTGTCCTACAGAGACACCCCACTCGGCACACTGAGATTAGTTAATCCACTCCCTCCTTCATGCTATGTATAATAAATGTACTGAGTATCTGGGCTGTTCATAGCACACAGCCCACCAGATCCCATCTTTATTTAGTTACTGTGTCTGTCTTTCTTAATCTCTCTTTGCTACCAGTCAGGTTTCCAGAACCCAGCTGTGCAGGCCTTGGCAGATAGGCAAGAAGAATGCCAGATGCAGCTAAGGTATTGGTTCTGAACACACATGTGTCTGTGTGTCTGTAAGAACACATATACATGTTCTTCATTCTCTCTCTCTCTCTCTCTCTCTCTCTCTCTCTCACACACACACACACACACACATACACACACACCACCCCTTCCTCTAAGCTTGGCAGTTCTGCCAGTTTTTCCATTTAAGCCAATGAACGTGTGATACTTGGTTTTCCTTGTTATCGTCTCTAAAAACAAGCAGAGCCTTACTAGTCCAGCTTTTCCATTTCCCAACCTTGCTGATAGTAGCTGTGGCGTGACCACCTTTGAGTCATTCACAGGTTGACAGGGACACTGGATCTGGAGCCAGTCGATGGATGGGATCTATCCCAATGACTCTTAGGCTCCCCAGGGTGAGCATGGACCAAACTAAACTCTGGGGGTCTCTGCCTGTCGTCTACCACATTTCTCATGGCACCCAAGATTTCACTTTAAAGAATAGAAGATGAATGACTTGGGAATCTTTCTCTTATCTATCTGGCTTGAGAATTTTAATTTTAATGGAAATGTGCTTAGTTATAATAAAGTACCAAAATTTCCCCAGTGTTTATGGAATTATATATGTCTTCTCATATTCACTAAGAATTCTCTCTCTCTCCTCTATCTATCCCTTTTCTCCTTCTTCTCATCCCTTTCTCCATTCTCCTCCCTCCTTCTGTCTATGTCTTATTTCCCAGATGAAACCAGATAATTGAAGAGGGCACTGTCTTATATTCTGCCCTATTATTTTATCCCACAGCATCCAACATAAGAGGTTGACTCAAGAGATGATCATGTAAACCACCAGAAAAAGGCCAAGGAATAGAAGCAAGCCCTGAGTTGCCCATGACATAGACAGTTTATCCCCAAGGTCAATATTCTTTGCAGAAATATAACTGTTTGCTCCAGAATCAAATCAAAATGGTCCAAGTCACAAAGTTTCTTATAGAGAAGGGGGACATACATGCCCCTCATGCTATGATGAGTCTTAAAACATCTCCCGTGAAAGCCTGGTCCCTCTTAGATCAATGATCCCCTCACTTCTGTACTACTTCTTCAGTTACTGCTCAGCAAAGGGTCACTCTGACTCCCTGGGAATGTCTTCTAGGGGACTAAGAGGAACCCACTTCTCACCACTGTTTCAAGGAAACACTCCATCTTGAGTAGAGATAGCAGATGATGTGCAAAGAACAGAGCAGGCCTTGCTGACCTGGCTCACTAGATGATGATAATCAAGAACATGCTTTTAAAGACAAGCATTCTTTAGAAGACAAGGTCTTCTCAACTCTTGTACAGTGTAAGAATGCTTGACAGAATAAATGAAAAAGGAACACATTTCTGACTGAAATAGAGAACGAACCACCACAACAACAAAAAAGCAAGAGAGCAGAGTCACAAGGCACAGTCCATTTAGTTCAAATTCCCCACAGAGTGTACTAGACCCTGGCCTTGGAGCAAACATGCACACTTCATTACTGAAGTATGCTTCAGATTAGGTGGATACCTTTGGGTTAATTAATGGCCCTCCGGACCTTTCAGTAGAAATGAAACTACCACGTGGACAAACTCCCATCGGGAGGGGACACAGGACCAGGCATGGGTGCTTACATGTAAAACTTTCAAATGAACTTCTGTCTCAGCCGACTTACATGCTTATAATGTAACAGAATGACAGGATTCTTCCAGCTCCCCTCGACTCTTTCCACATTGACGGTTGATTTCTTCAAGATCGCTATGGCTAAACAGTGCTGCAACCTATCTGATTACAGAAGCCAGCAGTTCCAGTTTTACTGGGAGAGTGTGGGCAGCACAGTGATAAAGGCTGTCAAGGCTACAGAGTAGTGGGTTTGCGGGGAGGACTCACAGACATAGAGATCCTTCAGAGGAGACACGGTACAGCAACGTTACTATTAAGTGTATGAGGATTAATATGCGGGAGAGAGGAGAAGGGATTAGAGAGAGAAGGAAGAGGGGGAAGAGAAAGGAGAGAATGAGAAATGGTTATGAAGAGGTGAAAGGGGCAAGAAGAAAAAAAAAGCCAGCTACAAGTCTTTCAATCCCTAGTGGTTACAGGCAAAGCTGGTGGGGTGCATGGAGAAACAGGAGGGAAGGGTCAATGTCAGGGGGATTTTGAAGCCAAGCTCAGTAGGCAAGGACAGCTGACTGGATAGAGATGAAGATGAGGTATGCATCAAGTTCAGGTTTTGAGTTTGAACTTGTGGCCAGGTGAACCATCCATTAAACCTCTGAAGTTGCAAACAACAGTAACAAAAAGAAAAAGTTGTCTCAAGTTGTCCAGGGTTGAGACTACGGCGGAGTTATCTGGAATGCAGACGAGGAGGAGCCCGGGATGAGTCCTGTAAGTTCTCAAAGGCTTTGAGTGAGGGTCCAGAAGGGGGGAAACTGAAGGGTCAACACTGGAAGTGTGTCTGAGAGTAGACTGGGTGGTTCATGCACTATGAGGCTGAAGATCACAGGACCTGATGGTGACTGATTCATCAAGAAGCTTTTGAGGAATTCCTGCTAGTCAGCATGAGAAAGAGAGGAGGAGAAAGGAAATTCAGCCACCTCAGCTGAACAGTGAGAGACTGAGGACTAGTCCCCTCTTCTCCAGCTGGGGATTTGGGGTACACCTCACTGCACTGCAAGTAGGTGTGCATGTGTCTGGATGGCCCATGCCTGTTTGGAGCATCTTTCCAGGGAAGGTCTCCATGCCAAGAAACCAAATGCCCAGAGCAAAGGTAAAAAGATGGCTGTCTATGTGCTAAACCTGCTCACTCGGAAGCGCTCAATTCCCGGCAGTAAGTGCGTAGAGTTGAGAGTCGATTGCTTCCCATGTGCCAGTGCTGCTCAGGACTTCCTCTGAAGTGACTTGGTCTCCCCTGTCTTCCCTCCTTGACAAGTCTCCTCACTCTCCCCTCTGTTGTTCAGAAGAGAGCATGCAGAACTCTCTCTCCTTCTTGACTTAATGTTTTAAAAGGAGGCACACCAAAACGTCCTGCTATAGTGTCAAGATGTGTCTCACTGGAAAGAGGAAAGGAAAACAGGGCTTGAATAAATACTATTTAGTTCACAGGAGGACCAGGAAAAAATTCAAAATGTCTTCACCCAGAATCTGGCCCATGGTAAGCACCCAGGAAATGTTAACAGTCTCCACCCTTGTATTGATCATTCACATGCCTTGTGCTGAACACTGCCTTGGCATAGAACCATTGCTCAAAAATAAATAAACAAGCCAGACCTGGTTATACAGGTCCATAGTTCCAGACAGTCAGGAAGCTTATATGCTTTTGCAGACAATTGCAAGTTCAAGGCTACAGAGTAAGTTCAAGGCCAGCCTGGGAAACTTAGTCATTGGCTGTGTTCTAATGGTGGTGGTGATGGGTTAGTAAGAAGAGAAAGGCAATGGAAAAGTCTGCTAACCTCTTTCTAGGACTGCAGACATCAGGGAATTGGGCATGGAAACACAATGCCCAACTTTGTGCCTTGTAAGAAAAGCTCTAAGGGAAAACCAAAGGCCCAAAGTGGGTCTGCTCTACCGAACACCTGCCTGGGAATTCATGAGGCTGTACCAAGAAGGTCTGTTTCTGCTCCAAAAGAATCAGCTATATTGAAGCCAAACAGTGCAGTGGGTGAGGAAAAATAAAGCCCAGCTCCCTATTTTTTCTTTGATTTTGGAAAATAGAGAGAAATAAATCCAAAGGATCTCAGATGTCCTCTGCAGAGAAGAGGCTAAGAGTGTACTCGCCTGGAAGTCACCCTGGTCTGGTGGCCAAACTGAAACCACAAGAGTTGTTGCTAAGGAGATTAATTATGGAAAGTGGCTGAAGTGTCTAGAATATTGCTGGAGTTGTTGAAAGAGACTGGCTTTACCTTAGCCATGGGCTTCAGGAAATGCCACACAGGTACAGAGTGTCTAGAACATCGCTGGAGTTGCAGAAAGAGACTGGCTTTACCTTAGCCACGGGCTTCAGGAAATGCCACAAAGGTGTAGAGTAGCCACTCAGAGAAGCAAGATAAGTAAGGGGCTTGGAGAGGCAGAGTGGCCTCAAGGACACTTGCATACTCTAAGACATGGTGATACCACTGACCTTCTGGTAGGAGGACACAGTAGATTTCTGGAAGAGCAACCCCAAAGGTACCATTTAAACCAGGCTGATACAAAGGCAAATTTTGAGGGGATTCAACATTTAAACTGAAACAAGAGAAGCTGCTTAGCCCGAGTGAATCAACAAGTCTAGAAGGATCCATCATGCCTGTAAACAATGTGCTTTAGTTCCAGGAAATAAGATGTGTGTGACCATGGGATGTCAGTAAATTTAGAGCCATTCCCACCTGGCCCTCCCACATTTGAACAGTTATACCTAGACAACTAGTCTCCATAAGCTTCGAAACCTTCCCTGGGAAGAGGAACTTGTGCTCCCTGCCTTGGAAAATGTTAGTAAACAGTTCATAGAAAATGCTTAGAACTGTAGTTGGCATGCAAGAAACTTTTAATAATGTGTTTGCTAATTTTGTTAAAATTTCTGCTATTAATATCTGACAACAAAGTTTCTTTTGCCCTGTTTAAGAATGGTTGGATATTTTTTAAAAAATTTTGAGGAACTACATTCCTGATTTTTTTCATTTATGGTTTTGTAGGTTCTCATGTAGTCCCATAAGCATGCAAATGTCATGCTAGAAATAAACAAGACTTTCTTTCTTTTTCTTCTTCTTCTTCTCTTCTTCTTCTCCTTCTTTTTTATTGTTATTGTTGTTGTTTTTGAGATAGGTTCCCTCTATGTAGCCCTGGTGGCCCTGAAACTCACTCTATAGACCAGGCTGGCCTCGAACTCAGAGATCCACCTGTCTTTGCCTCCCAATTGCTGGGATTAAAGTTGTGTGCCACCACTCTGAGAATTTCTGATTTTAGACCATCTTGTATTCTTTCTCAGATTAGTAAAGATCTTGTTCCTAAAACTGGTACAGAAGTCACCTCAAAGCTAGGGTGATATTTCTTATGAATCATGCTGAATGCAGACAACAGCCATATCTGTCAAACTTGGTGGTGAAGCTTGCTGCTGTGTCTCCATGGATCTAGTCCTGTGAGGACTACCCAACAAACCTCACTGATGGAAAAGAGATCCCAGGAGATGGGATACTACAGCCCAGCAGGCACTTCTAACATGCATATCAGGACACTTCCATGCCATATTGCTCCTGGGAAATGCCCAGTGATGACTATGAATAATTCCTGGAGTTGTCTGTTTCTGAGGATTCTAGATATTAACTGATCCAAGGCTTTGTCCTAGTTCTTGTAGTTCTCTGAGACAATGTGGTGAACATGAGTTTGGGGAAAACTAGTTAAAAGAAGAAAGATTGATTTAACATGGTTATACTATTAACACACAATATTTGAGTATGTATAGTTGGTATACAGCTCTCCAGGCTCTGGGGCTAAGGTAGTGGTGAGCACTAGACAGAACACCAGTGACATCCTTCTATATCGGAGAAGTCAAGTCATTTAGCTGATTCTCCCCCCACCTTGGTGTAAGACATGTTTACTTAACAAGAATAAGGCAGATGCTTGTCTTATTAAATGGTTGTCTTGTGAGTGGAGTATCACCTTTTGTTGGATCAGCCATTAGCTGTTTTATAATGTTTCCCTGGGAAAAGCTGTTTTCAACATGTAATGGATAGAGCCAACAAGGGAATTTTCCTGGACCTTCTTAAAAATCAAATCCCCGGGTTCCAGCCCAAGCCTCTTGAATCAGATCATTAAGTGAGACTCAGGAGTCTCCATTTCCAACCTGCTTCTCAGGGGGTTGTTAAACTCAGCAGGCCAGAGATGCTTTAACAAAGGGTCAGTTGATAGTGAGGTGGCCACAGGCGGCAGCTGCTCTTTATGTGACTGCTTGCTGTGGGGCCTGTGACTTTACTAGTTAAATCTTTTCAGAAGAAGTTTGGCCTTGGGTCTATCACAGGCCAGTGTACACAGGATCTGAGGCTGAGCAGCTTGTCTTGGTAATGCCTACATTTCCATCTTAAGTCTCTGACCTCCTTCCAGATTTGGGGCATCAAGCTTAAATCTCTTTTGCAGGATCCAGACACCTGACTCTAAGGGATCTATGCTCTAAAAAGTCATTTCACCTCAAAAGTGTAGTCACAAGGTGGAAGAAAAATGCTAAATGCTCAGTACAGACATGTAACTAGATGTTCAGAAGCTTGAGAGACTGAAATGTCTTCATGAGAAAAAAATATCCTTAAGACCCCTTAAGGGTGCCGGTAGAACCAGCTCTTGGGGTCTGTGACAATGAGTTCAGAGAACACAGAATGCACTGGAAGGCATGGCTGTTACTCTAATACAAAGCAAAGTGTCCTCTACCTCAGGAGTGTTGTCTTTCATGGTGAACTGCTACTACTGCACACACAGACCCATTCTTTGGATCGTGAGGAAATTGGGGAGAAAAGGGTAGGAAGAAAACTGGCTTTGGAGCTGAACACCTGGGCTGGAAATCTAGTGTGGCTGTGCGGCTGAGGACAAGTCAGCCTCCTGTGGCCCCAACATTCTTGCCTAGGAAACAGAAAAACCACATCCTCACTGAACTTCTATGCAGCCTTGATGGAGTAATGAATATGAAACAGTGTGCTAAATTCAAGAGCATTTTACAAATATTTAGCTAGAAATATTCCATATTATGTACATATTTAAATGGCTGCTACATCTATCTATAAGGCAGAGTGCTAAGAAAAATCCTAGCCTGGGAAAAAATTCAAGTATGTTAATTATCTTACATAAACCTATCATATTATTCATTGTGGAGTTTAAATATCTGCTGTGCTTTTGTGCTATGAAAAAGATGCTTCTTTAGATTATAAAATGAACAACCTATGTTTAACATTCTTTTAAAATGTTATTCTTATTTTCAAGATTGAAAGATGTAAAAAGGTATATCAGATCTTCACTTTATTTTCAAAACACTTGTCTCACATAAATTTCTGAATGCCAGCTTTACTTACATGATTTCCTTGTTGAAATTAAAGAACAGAGGGCAAAGAGGGAGGGACAAGTTATAAATCCATAAAGAATCCAAGATGTTGAACCTAAAATCTAATAATACACTGGGCACAAAGAAGAAGGAGTCTAGCTTAGGAAGTCTACCCGTTGCCTGGCCTCACAACTGTTAGCTGTCCCCTTTTATTTTTGAAGAGAAGACTTGCTTTTAAAAAAGAAAGGAGAAAAAGAGCAAAGTTAGTTCTTTCTACAGAGAATTAAAAGCAGACGGGCCCCTGGATAATAAGCACCAATAAAAGCTTTCGTTGACATAGCTTCAATTTACGAATCATTGGCTTTTCCTGGCAGGACCTGGAGAAGAAGGTTCAGGATGCAGCTATGCACAGCCTGGATGAAGAAGATATGAAAATCTTTAAAATTAAAGATGCTCTTAGTGCCTTCCTCTCAAAAACTTGATTTGTGGCAACCATGATAAAATTCTAGTGAAACCTAAGTCTTCTTCACCGTCTGAGGAAACCCTTGGGGTGAGGAGGCGGGTCCTTACGCCTTCTCTTAGGCCTTATGCTGACATGTACACACTGTCAGATGGAGTCATGCCTAGAACACGCATACAGAAAGATGCCTGTTTGGAATCCACATATATTTCAATTTCTCTTAAACTTGAGCAATGAAGAGAAATTGATGAGAATCAAACTTTAACCTAGCAATAAGTGAACACTGTGAGGCTAAAGACAGGTGGCTGGATTCATGGCAGTTGATGCTGCTTCTCAAAAAAAATGTTAATGACAAAATTAGGGCCCACAGGTGTACAAATACTCTGCTTAGGATATAAGACCTGGAAGACTACCAATGAAAAGGAAAAGAAAGAACTGCTGGAGTTAGAGAATAGGGTAGAAGCTGAAGAGATGGCCCAGCCAGGCAAGTGTGTCAGCATGCAAACCGGAGTTCAGATCTCAAGAACCCACATCAAAGCTGGGTGGTTGTGGTGGCCCACTGGTAATCCCCATCGTAGGAGCTGAAGGAGGAGGCACAGACAGGGACTCCCCAGAGCAGAATAGCCAACTTCTGAGGTGGCATCCAGAGAAAGACATGGCTTCAATATGTAAGGTGGTGAGTGATGGAGAAAGACAACCAACATTAACCATGAGCCTCCATCTAAACACACACACACACACACACACACACACACACACACACACACACACACACACGTAGAAAGAGATCCTGTAGGACAGACTGTGGGAAGCTGCTGGGAGACTGAGATTCCTGCACTGCACAGCTGTCCTCTCCCCCCACTTCATCTCTTTCCTGGGCAAGGCTGTCTCTACATCTTCACTGGTACACAACACAGAAGATGCTCATTCTGTGATAAAATTGGGGCGATGTGGGGAACATCCTCTTTTTTACTTTCTCACCGTTCCCCCTTTCAGAACAAGCATACATCAGCTGGTTGAGGTCCCCCAGAACAGAGGAGGCTTTCAGAAGCCCTGTTCCCTGTTCCCTCCACCTTTGCCAGTTCCAGAGAGTTCCCTGCAGGCACTGCTCTTTTTGATCCTTTCCTTCCCAAGTGACTTAACCTCCTCACATGGCTCTCCCTGCTGATGGCTTTCAAAACTGACCTCATCCTCCAGCTCCTTCATCCAGCTGTCCACATGACATCACCCTACAACTCAGGTTCTCCGCCTGCCCCCACAGCCTGCCTCCTCTCTTCCCTTATCGGTATTAATAACCAAACAAAATAAACAATTTCCAATTTTGCCAACTTCAGTGAGTTCCTGTTATTCTCTCCTTTACCAAATCTTATCTGTTCTTTATTCTTATTAATTCTCATTATTTCTCATATAAATTACTTTAATGGGTAACACATGGCACAAAAAGTTAAAAGGCACATTGGGAACCCTCACCTCAGCCTTGTTTTTGTATCTGCTCCTCTTATATCATCCCTCAACCTGATTCCAGCCCCGGAAGCATCAGGGCTGTGAGCTCTTCCTGTATCTGTCCCTCCTGCATTTAAGATGGAGAAAATGAAATGGGACAGGACTTTGAATAAAAACACCCACTATTTAAACGCTGGCGTACAATGTATTTTCCCCTGCTGGCTTCTCTTCAGTTTCCCTATTGGAGAATTACCTTCATTGTTTCACGCCCATCAACCTATAAGCATACCACCTATGTTTTTTCCTACTTGTATATGTAATATTTTTCCAGGACTCTTGGTCTGGATCTCTCTCAACGAATGAATAAGCATTCATAAACTATTCTTGCTTTCAAGTATGATAGTGTTCCACCTTAAGAGTCCAAGACAAAAATTATTTAAAAGAACAAAGCATTTGGAGACTAGAGATGTCCAGCTGGGGCTCTATCTTTCCTGTTACTTGGCGGCTCCATTTAGATCACCTCCATTTATGTATATATTTTAGGAAGCTTCTACTATATAGGTAGATATGATACATATGTTCATAGCCCTCAAAATGGCCCTTTGTTTTAGCCGTCCCTCCCCATATTCCTTTCCTTCCTCCTCTCTCCATTCTTCCTCCCTCCTCATCCTCCTGTTCCAGTCCTCCCCTCCCCCATCCATCCATAATGACTTTATTTCCTTTTCCTAGGGTGATCCATCCAAATGAAGCCTCCAATTCTGGAAATGGCTTACATCTAATCAAGTTGTTGGCCAAAGGGGCCTCATAGGGACCTCCAAATTCCCCAGGCTATTGCCAAGGCTACTGCTTGTTCTCCACAAACTGATGGTAAACCCCTATTACTGCAAACAACACCTATACAACTCAGTGAACATGGAAAAGCCAAGCCGGTGCCTGCCTGGAACCTTTCCCCCTACTGTACAGTGTGCACAGTACCGGAAGGTGCTCTGCATGCTCCCCAAGGAGAAAGGCGAACACCGACCTGGCTGCAGTGGTGACCTGCACGCAAGATGTGCCAGTGCAACAGCGGCATGAAGCTTGTGGGGGTCACCAAACAACCAGTACCTGATTGGATTCAAGGCCCATTGTATGAAATAGAGCCCATTCCCGATACTGCTCAAGTGGCCAAGAACCTGAGACTAGATAAGCCAGGGACCTAGGGGAAAACCAAAACAAAATACTACTGTACTGCTAAAGCAATATAATGACTCCTAACAATATTCTGCTATATCCATAGATCCGTGTCTCACTCAGCCATCATCAGAGAAGCCTCCTCCTGCAATAGATGGGAACTAATACAGAGACCTACAACTGGACAGTATGCAGGTAATGATAGAACTTGGAATACTCAGTTCTAAATGGGATGTCTCCATCAATTCCCTCCCCTCAAGGCTCAGGGAACCCTGCAGTAGAGGAAGCAGAAAGATTTTAAGAGCCAGTGGGGACGGAGGACACCAAAGAAGCTAGGCCTTCTAAACAGAGCATGATCAATGTGCATGAGAACTCATAGCTACTATGGCACTATGGTGCTATGGCAGCATGCACAGGGCCTTTATAGGTCTGGGCCCAATGGGATCCCTGCACTGAGAGGCGAATTGGACATGGGCCCACACCCCTAATCCAAAGCTAGCTGCAACTGATAGCCGATCACAAATAGTTGTTTTTCTCTAACAAGGTCAACCATTCTTGAGGCCATGCCCCATGCCTAGCAGTGGATGGCCAACATAAACCAAACTCAGTAACGTGTTTGGAGGTTCTTTGTCTCATAATGCTTTGTCAGGACTTATTTTCCCCCTTACCAGTCTTTTGTGTATATATTTCAGTTTCTGGTTTTGCATTTTTATGGAATTTCTGTGTGTGTGAATGTGTGTGTCTCTTGGTCTTTTTATTTGGTTCTTTTTCTTCTGTTTGTTTTGTCCTATTCTGGTTTGTTTCTATTGTATCTAATTATAATTATTAATATTTAGATGCCTGTTTGTTTCCTAGCGAGAGAGAGAAAGGGGATGTGGATTTAGGTAGGTGGAGAGGTGGAGGGTATTTGGGAGAAGTTGAGGGAGGGGAGACCATATTATATTTTCAATAAAAAAGACCAGCCTGGTCTACAGAGCGAGATCCAGGAAAGGCGCAAAGCTACACAGAGAAACCCTGTCTCAAAAAACCCCAAAAAAAAAAAAAAAGAAGTGTGTTGTCTATTTTTAGCCGGGCGGTGGTGGCGCACGCCTTTAATCCCAGCACTCGGGAGGCAGAGCCAGGCAGATCTCTGTGAGTTCGAGGCCAGCCTGGGCTACCAAGTGAGTTCCAGGAAAGGCGCAAAGCTACACAGAGAAACCCTGTCTCAAAAAATCAAAAAAAAAAAAAAACCAAAGCAGAAGAAACCCTTATTCTTAAATCTGTTGGTGTGTTGGTGTAATTCATTGCTCTTGAGAAATATGCCTTATTTCAATGTCGGCAGACACCAGCACACAGTCAGGAGTCAGTGTCTAAACAACAATTGTTGTCTCACAATCACAGCTGGGGTGAGAATTTTAAAAGATGGATGGAGAGATAGAGTGGTGGTTGAATACACAGAGTCAATCAACTGTGAAGTGTTACCAATCCCTAAAGTCGTATTTCACAGGATGGCAACAACATAGCTCAATTACTGAACATGGTAATTTTATTTCTGAGTTATAATGAAGGGTTCTGAGGGCGTGCTTCATTTAGAGTTGCTCCAGACCACATAGCATCAGTCCATTTGGATCTGGGGACTCCTCTCAGTGACTTTCATTCATCTTGGTTTTATGATCAGTTCTGGGCTAACTGCTGAAGATGAAGCAGAACTTTACAGTTGTGATCATTTTTATTATACGTGGAACTTCTAAAAAGCTTATGCTCAAAGGCACCAATGAGGACATTAATGGGTAGTCTGGCCCCCACCCTCTCATCTCCCTGTTAGACATAGATTATGTTAATTCTTTAAGGACCAAGCAATCATAGAGCATCTTTCAAAAGAAATCCCAGTCTACGGGAAGAAAAATACCAGTTTTCTGTTCAGTCGTTCTTTTGACGGATTAAATGAGAGTATATAGACAGGACTTCAGACACACAGGGATTCCAAATGTTACTGGTAGACAAAGAAAACTGCAAAACCTTCACAACTCCATTTCAGGGTCGGTGCTTCTTGCATAAATCTCACTGGGAAGGCTTTGCTGAGAATTAGCCAATAATAATTCAATCATTTAAAAGAAGTACCATTTAAAACTGCTTATCACTCCTCTATGACACACTAACGGAGAGGAGAGAATAGTGGGTTTTTGTTGTTGTTGTTTGTTTTTAAATAGCAATTGTGCTGTAGATCTTTCTGGAATAGTGACTCTCAGTAGTCATTTGTAAACCCAGCTGGACTTGAGAGTGACAACCTACATACATTAAACCATTATTTCTACTGTCACTGGAAGTTCTGTGAGGAATGTATTCAGAGAAAATTCTTTTTGACTTGAATAAAAGCAGCTTATAGTTCTGTAAAGCTATTGGTATTGAGGGCATAGTAGATTTACTGTTTCTGTTTGAAATTAAATAAAACCCACATTCTATTTCATCTATCAAATTAAATCATCATTAAAAAAATAGAAGTTAAATAGTAGGTGATAGATCCCTAACACATAACAGTTTCAAAATAAAAATGATAGATTACCATATTCGGATGCAACTGTCTTCATTTATACTGAATGCTAGAAGATGGTAAAAACTGCAACTAAGTCATCATGGAAAATGAAGGGACTCCCTGACATCTGAGCTAGTAACCCAGAAAGGGGCGATGTGGTGGGATGTACAGCTATGACGGACTTAGAGACGAACGAGGCAGGCCAAAGACAGTAACGAGAAAATTGCACTGCTGGAACACAGTGATTTTCCAGTGATCTATAATCTAAGATGACACCTCCTTCAGGAGCTTCCAAAAGAGACACAGGCCAATGGAACAGACTGTGGTTGGGGGTAGCTGTCATGAGCACCAGACATCCCCGATCCTGTAGCCAAAAGCACAATGTGATGGAAACACAGAAATAATGAATTCCTCCCAAACCTTCCAGCTGCTGACGGGCTGAGAGATGACCTTTTTATGAAGTGGGATCAATAAATAACACATTTTTACCTAAGATCTGATTTTCCAACTGGGTACAGTCTGTAGGCTTGCATATTGTCATCTATGCAACTCTAC
>CABHPH010149612.1:0-30094 GCA_902168325.1 Peromyscus nudipes
CACAGAGAAACCCTGTCTCAGAAGAAAAAAAAAAAAAAAGGTGTGAACCACCACCACCTGGCCTAGTAAATAAACCTCTATGAACATTAATATTGAACCTTTTGACCTTTTGCCAGACAAGTAAGACTGTCAAATATAGTTGAGAAAGAGGACTTATTTACAAAATATTCATCCAGAGTCTAGTACAAATAAAACCTTGTATCATGATCCCACCATGAGAACTTTGGAATCATCACCAGATTTCAAAGTGTTCATAATAGGGTAATGAAACATAGTAGTCTAGGTCAGCATTAGAAGATGGTTAAAAATAGTGACCTATTAGAGAACAAGAAGGACTCCTATACAAGTGACTGCTAACATTCTGAAAAGTAACCCCAGAATGCACTATGGAGAGAAGTGGGGAAAGACGTTATGTAAAGCATCATGGTAGCATGGGCAAAGCACCAAGGACATGTACACCTGTGAATCTGCAGGTTGCTGCCTCTAATCTTAGGAAGTAGAAATGAAGTATCAGCAGTTGAGGATACTTCATTGGATCTACTGAAAGTTAATGAGTATATAATATTATTTTAACATTTCATTGATATTCAGAATTTATTCATACTTTCAGTATTTGTTTTAGGATAGTTTTGTATAGATGAAGGGTTCGTTTCAAGAAGTTATGTTTAGGGATATATATGTATAGATAGATTCATATCTGCATGCAATAACAATGAATGAAAATGGAAGCCATAATTTTAAAGGAAAGTGGGGGGGCTATATATATGGAAGGTTTGGCCAAAGGTGAGAAAATGGAGAAATAATAAATTACAATCTGAAAAACAAAAAGAAAACAGAAAGGGTGTAGATGAAAGACCTTTAGAAAATAAATCATTTTATGTTATATTAGTGGTATAAGACAATGTTTGAGCAGGTTAATGATATCTACCAAGTGGTAAGACAATTAATTAACTTATGAAAGCTTATTTTTGCCCATAGTTTTGTAAGTCTCATTCCAAGGCTAGATAGCCCCGCTGCTTTCGATGCTAGGAGGAGGTAGTATATTGCAGCAGAAATACATGACGTAAGAAACTGTTTATGTTGTGGAATCCAGACAGCGCCGTCTCACTGACAGCTCCACAGCACCTGTAAGACTGAAAGACTTTCAAGTGTCCCATACTCAGTAAAGGTCCATCACTTCCCTTGGGCAAGCAACATCATCATTGGCAATGAACTAAGGGCTGATGTTAAAACATTTGGAGAATAAACCCAAACCGTTTCACATAGAGTCACAGTTGTAATGATTTGAAATTATTCTGGAAATTTTTAACATTGCCTCATATTATTATAATGTCTGGTTGTAGGGGAGTCCAGTGATCTGAGCCCTGAAAACTAGAGCTCTCAGAGGGCTGATGGTATAGATACAGCACAAATTCAGTCTCAGGAAGCAAGGCTTGCATGGGGACACACCTCCTGATTTTAGTTTAAGCTTTAACAGAAGTTTCAGTGCTGGATGACCAGTACTAGAAAATGATGTCTTAGAGCAAGCAGAGCATGCAGGCTAAACCTGCACTTTTTTCTACCTTCTTGTTCTAGTTCTAGAGTTCAACGGATTAGGTGATACACAGCTACATATCTCAGAATGTCATCTTCACTCAATTTACTATAATTCAAATTATAATCTCTTCTATAATCATCTTCACAAATAAACCATAAACAATGTATTCCAAAGAGTTTTACAGTCTTACCCAAATAAAATTGTCATATAATATCATTCCAGCCATTTAACTTACAGAAAATTCAGAAAAGCATTGGAACACATTTTTGACAGAGACATCTTTATTACTTGACTATGCATAAAAAAAAAAAGATCCCAATCGATTTACAAAGAACCAGTAAGAGATGCAGGTTTATATTAGACTAAGTTTGTCTGCTTTCTCATCCCCCTTTTTTTGAAAAAATGAAATAAAACATCTCTTAAACAAAGTGAGCCTGGTAAAGAAGATAGCCATTGGGGATATGATGAGGAAGTGAGTGAGGCAGAGGATGGGTGAATATCTGAGGAGAGAGAATGAGGAAACCTCCCTTGGCATCTGCCCTTCAATGATGTCAAAGACAGAGCAGTATCTACAAGCACTGAGAAAGTCAGTGTAGAAAAGTGAACTGAGGGTGTCCTAATGTAAGATTAGAAACTCCACATCCAGCGAAGAGGAGAATTATGGGAGTTTGTAAATGTTCTCTCATGCGAGGCCATAAATATATGTGAAAGACAATTTTGTGTGTGAAATGTCCTCAAAGATTTCAAGTGGCTCAACTTGTAGTCACTCATGAACATAAGCTATGCTAAATATAACAAAATACATCACCCAAACTGATTACCAGTGGATCTACATGATATATTGAGGACTATTGTCTTTTACAGTATATTACGGCATATATGTTGCAATATATACCCAAATTCCCGATGTTTATTCAATAATGAATTATAGCATGTTTTAGTGTGTCCTTCAAGAGGTCATGTACTGAAATATATTTTCCATTCTAAAGTTTTCAGGGGATAGAAATTAAATAAAACTATGGTGTTTAGAAAGGACTAATGTCCCATCCATCTGCAAACCTTGTGATGTCATTGTTTTTCTCTGCTGAGTAGTACTCCCTTGTGTATATGTACCACATTTTATTTATCCATTCTTTGGTTGAAGGGCATCTAGGTTGTTTCCAGGTTCTGGCTACTACAAATAATGCTGCTATGAACATAGTTGAGCATGTGTCCTTGAGGTATGATTGATCATTCCTTGGGTATATGCCCAAGAGTGATATAACTGGGTCTTGAGGGAGGTTGATTCCCAATTTTCTAAGAAAGTGCCATATTGATTTCCAAAGTGGCTGTACTAGTTTGCATTCCCAACAACAGTCTAGGAGTGTGTCCCTTGCTCCACATCCTCTCCAACATAAGCTGTCTTCAGTGTTTTTATCTTAGCCATTCTGACAGGTGTAAGATGGTATCTCAGAGTCATTTTGATTTGCATTTCCCTGATAATTAAAGATGTTGAGCAATTCCTTAAATGTTTTTCAGTCATTTGAGCTTCTTCTGTTGAGAATTCTCTGTTTAGCTCTATAGCCCATTTTTTAATTAGACTGTATTGTGTGTATTTTGATGTCTAATTTCTTGAATTCTTTATATATTCTGGATATCAGCCCCCTGTTAGATGTGGGGTTGGTGAAGATCTTTTCCCATTCTGTAGGCTGTCGTTTTGTCTTATTGACTATGTCCTTTGCCTTACAAAAGCTTCTCAGTTTCAAGAGGTCCCATTTATTAATTGTTTCTCTCAATGTCTGTGCTACTGGTGTTATATTTAGGAAGTGATCTCTGGTGCCGTGCATTCAAGACTGCTTCCTACTTTCTCTTCTATCAGTTTCAGAGTAACTGGATTTATGTTGAGGTCTTTGATCCACTTGGACTTAAGTTTTGTGCACGGTAATAGATATGGCTCTATTTGTATTCTTCTACATGTTGACATCCAGTTATGCCAGCACCATTTGTTGAAGATGCTTTCTTTTTTCCTTTGTATAGTTTTGTCTTCTTTGTCAAAAATCATATGTTCATAGGTGTGTGGATTAATGTCAGGGTCTTCATTTACCCAGACTCAGAAAGACAAACATGGTATATACTCACTCGTAAGTGGATGCTAGATGTAAAGCAAAGGATAACAAGACTGCAACTCAGAACTCCAGGGAGGCTACCTAGTAAAGGGGACCCTGAGAAATGGATGAGATCTACATGGTGTGAGGGAGAGTAATGGAGGGCAAATGTTGGGGGAAGGATAGCCTAGGGGAGCAGGAGGTCCCAGCTGGATCAGGAACAAAATGGGAGAGCAAGGAAAGAGATACCATGATAAGTGAAGACCCCATGGGAATAGGAAGAATCAGAGTGCTAGAGAGGTCCCCAGAAATCCGCAAAGATATCTCAACTATAGACTACTGGTAATGGTCAAGAGGATGCCTGAGCTGACCTACTCTGATGATTGGATGGCCAAATACCCTAATTGTTGTGCTAGAATTCTCATCCAGTGACTGGTGGAAGCAGATGCAGAGATCCACGGCCAAGCCCTAGGTGGAGCTCCAGGAGTCTAATCGGCGAGAGAGAGGAGGGATTATATGAGCAGGAGATATCCAGACCATGATTGGAAAAAGCACAGGGACAAATAGCCAAACTAGCGGAAACACATGAACTGCGAATCAATAGCTGAGGAGCCTCCTTGGAACTGGACCAGGCCCTCTGGATAAGTGAGACAGTTGATGAGCTTGAATTGTTTAGGAGGCCCCCAGGCGGTGGGACTGGGGCCTGTCCTTGGTGCATGAGCTGGCTTTTTGGAACCTAGGACCTATGCTGAGACACTTTGCTCAGCCTTGGTGCAGGGAGGAGGGGACTGGACCTGCCTCAGCTGAATCTGCCTGGCTGGGCTGACTCCCCAGTGTAGACCTTGCCTTGGAGGAGGTGGGAATGGAGGGGGTGGGTTGTGGGGGAAGGCTGGGGGGTGGGAGGAGGGAGGATGGGGGAATCCGTGGCTGATATGTAAAATTAAATTAATTATAAAATAAAAATATTTATATAAAAAAGAAAGGACTAATGTAAAAAAGATTGTTTGTTTATTGCTATTTCCTACATATATGTATACACACACAATATACTCAGTCTTTTCAAATGGAAAATTTGATGTCACCTAAAGAGTCTTAAAAAAAGTATCTGTTACTACATATGAGAATCTTGACATTCTGAAAATTAGATTAAAAGTAAATTTCTCCACTTTTTGAAGGTACTCAGCCATGGGTAGTTTGTTGCAATAATGCAAAACAGATTAGTACGCTCACTAGATCTGTACATTAGCCTATAAAAGTATTTTTACTTGTAGATAAAAAGCTTACTAGCCCATTTCCCAAATCAGTTTTGTTAGGCATAGTTCATCTATTTACAGGATTTAATTTTACTCATGCAAATGCTACAAAATGTTTCATTTTCTAAATCATAAATTAGATAGGAAAATAAAGATAAGTACGTCAAAATACTCCAGAGTTTAATAATCTTATTGGCTATCAGCATGCTTTACATGAGTAGGATAATTTAGGTCTATAGATAGAGTTATTGCAATATAACTTGGTTCTCAGTAATAAAAAATTGCCATGGATATCAATGGTTGTTTGCAAAGAACAGAAAATTATCCAGGAGAGAAATCAAACTTAGAATTGTCGTAACCATGTTGTGATTGTAAATAAAATTTAAAACACCTATTATACAACCCAGTAGTTACAGTCAAATGAGTTGAATACTTATTTCTTCACAAAAACCTGGGCATGGATATTTGTAGACAATTTTTTTCTTCCAAAATTTGGAAGACATCAAGATTCTTTTCTGGAGCCTAATAACTCAATAAACCATGATGCACCCTGACAATGGAACATTATTTAGAGGTACAAAAATGAGCTACCATGTCATAAATAGATTATACAAGTAGCTTAAATGGATAGTTAATAGAAGGAAGTCTTGGATAGAGACATAATTTATTATTCCAACTTATATGAGGTACCAGAAAAGAGAGGTAAAAGAAAAGTTTCTCAAGTGACAGAAGCAAGGATAAAGAATACAGTATTTCCAAAGGTGTGAAAAATATTATGCATGGTAAATTGTCTGAACTTACAGAATGAATACAGGAGATTGTGAGGCATCATGTAGTTCATAATCTTAATACTCTGGAGTAGGAAGGGGCTTATACTTATTAATCCTACTACGCTTTGCCATAATTTCTTCCTCTAATCCATTTTTATAAAACACACGTGAACCTTTCTCTTTTTCAATTGCATCGTTTTATCATCACTTTTAGAACCATGGCTGCTCATGTATATTTGTGATCCAAATAAGATATTTTCTTAAAAGTCAAATGCATAATATGAGATGTGAAATCCTGGAAGAAAATGAATACTGTCTTTTACCTTGCCTGATGAGAAAGTACAAGCATAAAAAATTCATGATTGAAAATGAGAAGTTAATGACTAAATTGCCTGAGGAAAAAGAAGTAATTTGACAGATAAGAAATTTATTGTGTTTTCAAAAAGAAAGCCCTTATTACAATCAATTATGTTTTTACAAGTACCTTGAATTTTGTGAATTGAGAAACAACATTGTATTACTGTCATAAAATATTAAACAGTGTATAAAAGACACAAAATTAACTTCATAGTCAATATGAAGAGACTTTAACTCCCTCAGGAAACTCTCCCTGCCTATACTGAAGCATGCAGAAATCAGGAGCAGGAGAAAGAAGTCATTTTATATAGTGTAATTCACTGAAATTTGCCTTAGATATTTGAAGTTGCTGGTATTAAATAAAGTGTTCAAATTTATCTAAAGCTATTCTTTATAGAAATTCTTTATAAGAAATACCAGCACTTATTCCCCTACAATGATGAGAAATGAATATCCATATCAGAGCAAAAACTGCTGTTGAATTTATGTATCTGAAATAACAAATAACAGGGAGCACCAAAGAAGACAGGTGGAGGGACTGGTCTCAACCATTCTTAATAAACTGCTATTTTCCCCAGGAGTGTGCTCTGCAAAGAACACTGAGCTATGTTGACATGAAATACTTGAAGGTCATTCATGCTAGAGTTGGGGTGGGAAATATAACTTCATGTGCTCTAACTATAGTAAGTACCTACAATTGTTCCACATTATGTAAGGAATCATCTCCTGGCTTATACTCCAAGGTTTAGTTTTAAGCAATATTTTCATTTTTAAGCACAGCTCCCCTGTTTTATTTTTTAAGTTATATATATTTCTATGTGTATATATTTATATGAATACAATGCACCTATATTATAATATTTTAAATATATATGAAGAGAATAAATAGGAATCATATAATATTACAAAATTACAATCATGCACACACATATATATGTATATGTACATATATATAAATACAATCAGGAGGATGAAGCATAAATGAGAGCACACCCTGATATATTTTCAGACTTTACAAAATAGCAACAAAAATGTCAAACATCACAATGCAAGGATGCGAGGAAAAGGATACCTTTGTTAGCAGTTTGAAAAGTATGCAGATGAGTACACCTATGACTAAGAGAACTTTTTTGTGCTCTGTAACCACAGCATCACTCACAATAGCCATGTGATGTTCCCAATATAAATGTACTAACAATATGATCAGTTAAATAAAATTATATATATAGTCAAATTACTAATTTTCTCCTTGAAAAACAGAAGAAAGTCTACCACTTTTCTATAATACTGAAGGAACAAAAGTAAATTGATTCAAAGCCAAACATCAATAAATTCTGAATGACATCATTTGTTTGTCATCAAAAGAGTCACTGTTCAAAACTAGAAGTAAATGATAACTATAAGAGGTTGGGGGATGAGAAGACTACAGAGATATATGTGTCAAGGGACAAAAAAAAAACTGTAGTAAGAAGGAATTGATACAAGACATCTACTACACAGTATGTAGTCCAAAGTGCAGAAGGCTGCATAACAAAAAGTATTGCTAAAAAACTATAAGTGGCCGGGCAGTGGTGGCACACGCCTTTAATCCCAGCACTCAGGAAGCAGAGGCAGTTGGATCTCTGTGATTTCCTATAGCCTGGGCTATAGAGTGAGTTCCAGGAAAGACATAAAGCTACACAGAGAAACCCCATCTTGAAAAAAAAAACCTATAAGTGATCTCACCACAAAAATGATAATTGGTGCAGTGTACAT
Source organism: Peromyscus nudipes (assembly GCA_902168325.1). Classification (NCBI taxonomy): domain Eukaryota; kingdom Metazoa; phylum Chordata; class Mammalia; order Rodentia; family Cricetidae; genus Peromyscus; species Peromyscus nudipes. Next base: position 7,757 of record CABHPH010149612.1, read on the forward strand.
GCTAAATAGCTTAATTTAAACATGCTAGGAAATGTTTCTATCAAAACATCTTTCTTCCACACACTCAAATTATGCATAGTTTAGACAGCAATTATAGCAAGTTTAAAATAATTATATCTGACTGTTGGTTAGTTTGAACTGTCAAATTGACACAACCTAGAATTACCTAGGAAGAGAGTCTTATGAGATAATCTGGGTCAAGTTGAATAGTGGATATATCTATGGGAAACTGTTCTGATTGCTAATTGTTTTGGAAGGAAGAACCTACTGAAGACTTCATCATTTATGGAATAGTCCTTGGACTGTATAAGAGTAAAGACAGTTAGCTGAGAATAAGCATCAAACAAGTGAGGATACTGTTATTTTCTCTTTGCTCTTGACTATAGATGTGATATGATTAGCTGGTTGGTTTTGTGTTTTGACTTCACTCAAATGACAGACTTAGCCCTTTAATTATGTGTTAAAATAAAGTTTTCTCTTCCCTAATTTGATTTTAGTCAGAGTACTTTATCACAGCAACAGAAATGAAACTATAATAGAAATTGGTATCAAAAATTTAGGTTGTTTCTATGATTAATTTGACTGTTTATTATAGGAGGAATGTGGAAACTTAGGAATATGGAGCAGGAAATGTCATTGACTGCTGTCAGAAGAGATGAATGTTCTTCAAAAAGCAGGGAAGACAATCTTACTGAAAAAAAATGTGTACTCTGGAAGCTCAGCTCATGAGGTTTCATAAGGCAACAACTATTTTAGCAGTTCTCCAATGACCATTTTATGGTATTAAGGCTAAAATCTGTGTGTGCTGATCAGATGGACTGAGGAAGCAGAGATGATTGGAAAGGAGATCAGCATCACTAAAGTGAAACCTGGGCTGTCTTGAGGTGATAGGAACATTTTTCCTCAGGGTCTGTACAGAGAGCTATGGTTCAAAGAGCTAGGATATATCTTAACAGAATATGACAACATAAGTATTGCCTAAATGGGGTAAAGCTTGAAGACCTGAAAGGACCGTGTAGAGCAACATAGGCTTGGTAGCTTCTCACAGGGTCAGAGTCCCTGAAGAGAGGCCCAGAAAGGTCATTGGGGAAGGTGAAATTCCAGCTACAGTGGAAGCACTAAGGTATTGGAAATGCTAGGACTTAGAGGTTTTCATTAAGAACTGCAGGTTAGGGAATGGCTAGTCTAAAGAGGAAGCTGCCTGTGATACTCCTGGCAGAACTGGAGAGGTAGGGCTGCTTATTCCGCTTAGATGCCAGATATGATCTCGGATGTCCGACTCACTGAGAGTCACACTAACACAGCCACAAAACCCAAAACCCACAAAATGAGCTGGGGCAAAATGAGCTGGTAGCTAAGAGCGTCTCTGAGTGGCCAACCAATGACTAGTGTAATTTGAGGCTCAAGCCATGAGAGGGAGCCCATGCTTGACACTGCCTAAATGGTCTGGAACGAGAAGCTGGGTGGCTCAGAGACCTAGGGCACTAGGGTACAACCAAACATGACGGACAGAAAAATAAATAAAAAGAAAGAAAGAAAAGAAAAATATCAAAGAAATGATTGCTGATGATATTCTGTTATACTCATAAATCAGTGCCTAGCCCAATCTTCAGAAGTGATAAACCCCTTAGAAGAGGAGGGGATAGGATTGTGGGAGCTGGTGATGTTAACGACACCAGGAGAACATGGCCTCCAGAATCAACTAAGCAGGGATCATGGGGGCATACAGAGACTGGGGTGGCAACCACAGAGCCTGTGTATATGCTGTGGTTATTTAGCTTGGTGTTTTTGTTGGACTCCCAACAATGGGAATTCGTTGTCTCTGACTCTTTTGCCTACCGATGGAGCCCTTTTTCTCCTTTGGGGTTGCATCACCCAGCCTTGATATGAGGGTTTATCCCTAATCTGATTGTTTCTTGTTATGGCATATTCAACTGACATCACTGGGAGGCATGTTCTTTCTGAAGGGAAAAGGAGGAGAAATGTATCTGGAGGAAAGCAGAGGAGGGGGGAAGTTGTGAGGAGTGGAGGGAGGGCAGGTTGCAGTCAGGATGTATTATCTGAGAGAAGAATTTTAAAAATAGGATATTTTAATAAGGTTTAATGGAAATATATCACTCCCTACTTCTTTTCTTCCTCCCAGCCACTCCCAGGGATCTTCCTTAAATCCAAAGCTATAGAGAGGAAGAAATAGAGGAGAGAAAAAGTAGAATAGGTAAAAGAGAACAAAAATGCTAGCAGCTGCAAAGGTGAAGAATTTTTGGAAAGCCCAAAATATTTATTAGTTGATTTGTTACAGCAAACTCTTTAGGTCCATGCAAATGGCTTCTGTTGTTATTGTATGTTCCTGTGTTACTGTCAACCCTCAATTTCATAATTACAAAATTATTCACTTGATTCATTAGTTTTGAGTTAGAAGTGAGACTGATATTTATTCCACTGTGTCTGAATAGTATTATTTTCATATTTGAATGTACATCAGTGGTTTCTCCGTGTGACAGAAAACAGGTTAAAGGCCACCAAAGCTGTGAAAATTGGATGTCAAAGTGGAGTAGATGTAGTAAAACAAAATCGGAAAGTGTCATTTGTCAGAAGTCAGTAGACACAAACCCACAGGTGCACAGAGAAATCAAGTAACCTCCAGGGTTTGCACTGAAGCTCAGAATAAACACTTCTCTAGCTGTTTCATGTTCACTTTCAGCTAAAAATGTAATGTTGTTCCAGCAATACTCATTGAAATACTACTTGTGATTGTTCTCTAAAGCAAATGGGCAATGCATTTTGTGATAGGTGTTTGTTGACATTAATAATTTCCAACACTAAAAGCAAAAACTTGAGCATTTGAATGAAGATTGTTGTGGAGCACTGATGGGCAATGTTGTCCTATATGCTGTGAATGTGTTGCTGAGATTGTTTAATAAATAAAATACTGATGGCCAGTAGCCAGGCAGAAAGTATAGGTGGGATAGGCAGACAAGTAGAATTCTGGGAATTGGAAGGCTGAGTCAGGAGACACTGCCAACTGCCGCCATGAGAAGCAAGATGTAAAGATGCTGGTGAGCCATAAGCCACGTGGCAAAGTATAGGTGTAGAGAAATGGGTTAATTTAAGATATAAGAGCTAGCTAGCAAGAAGCTTGCCATGGCCATAGTTTAAAAATAATATAAGCCTGTGTGTGTTTATTTGGATCTGAGCAGCTGCAGGACCTCAGGGCTGTGGGAGCCGGCAGGACCAGGAAAACTTCAGCTACAGAGCACAGATTCATTGTTGATGAATCTGGTGGCTAGTGGAGGAACATTCTAGGATATTTCAAGAATGCTACTTAGTCCATGGAGATCCTCAAAAAGCATCAACATTATCTACTAGTCAGTTGTTATATTGCAATCTGCTTGTACTAGTTTTACACAGATTATGTGAAAGCTTTATACATGTTGCCACTCTTGACATACAATCTTTCTATAACTCATGTGAGTGAGCAATTGTCTACAAAGCAAACTATGATCCAGTAAGATTTAACTGTCCACACAATGCCTTTCTTTAAACTCTGTAATATAGGCTTACTTATTTTGGGCATATTTATTTTCAAACTGTTGTTTTTCCTTAATGAACGTGAAATGGTAGCTTCCTATTAAGTAATTTACTGTGAAGAGAACTATGACAAATGTGCTCACAAAGACTGAATTATTATTACTTCTTTGTATCCACTTTCCAAACTAGTCACTCAGCAAATTTACTGAGGATCTCTTATGCCAGGAACAACTTTTAGACACATTTGTTGACAACATATTTTAATATCATTTGTTATAAGTAGCCTATCCTCAAACAGATTTTAAAATATTGATTAAAATAAATATTTCAGATAAATTCATATTTTCAAGAGTAGATACTCTTAATTTAGTGCGTTTTGATATATTTTGCCATTGACATTTTCTTTCAAGTCAAATATATTTCATTGTCAAAAATCCATAAGATAGTTAAGTGACTTTCTGCATTATTATGGCAAGCAAGTGATATGTGTTTTACATTGAAATCTTATTTCCATGTGATATTTATAAATAGTTTGTAGACTACAGAAGCATGACATTTGATAGTTTCATTTTGCAGGATATTCGTTAAAGAGTGTCCTTTAAAGGAGCTCAATTTCTTGGGAATTTTTCATGCAAATAATTCATTTCTTTTGCTCACCTGTGATTTAAAATATTAGAAAATACTTAAATATATTTAATTTATCAGTTACAAATGCCCATGTGATAATAGTACTATTTCCCAATCCTAGCACTTCCCTCTTATAAAATCCAAGGTCTTGAAATTCAGATGCCAACTGTGCAATCCTCTGCCAGTTAGCTGAGTGCCAGATAAGGCCCTCCAAAAAATGTTCTGGAAAATTTGAAGGGAGAAAGCTTGCCCTTATTAGGTTAATACAATTTTGTCTTTAAAATTTAAATGGCTCTATTTCTTGGCGGAGACATTTAGGTCCTAGATCCAGTCATGTTTTCTAGTCTACAGCACTAATAGTCTCCTCTATGCGTAGAGCATTGAATTGTATTGTGAATGTCTCCAAATGGTTCAAACTCTGCAGTCTCCTCCAGTCTTGAATCATTAGCATTTATCATGGTCAATTCTGCTCCCTGAGTCCAGTCCTGGCCTCACATACCCTTTTCTCCAAGCTCCCACTCATCATGGTACAAATGGTTCTGTTATATTGATGCAGTTTCTGGAAAATTTACTCATGGGTTGTAGTAGAATGTAATCTTTGTTCTTGTGTTGCTAACAATGGGTTAACACATTCTTTGGATTTAGTACTTACTTTAAATCTAGCATTGTAGCTTCTCTTTTAGTTACTAAACTCAGACTCAAAGCATCTTTTTTTGTTTGTATGTTTTTTTTGTATGCACCTGTGTATGTGTGCAAGTTTGTGTGAGCCTGGTTGTGGATATGTATATGGGTGTCTGTGTGGAGTGACCAGATGTTAAACCTGTATATCCTCTCTCAGAAGCCATCCACATTTTTAAATCTACTTATTATAATTTAAATTTTGCACACTTTTACTTAATTTTTTGTGTGTATGTGTGTCTTTGTGAGGATATATATGCTTGTGTATGTCTCTGTGTGTGTATGTTTGTGTGAGTGCGTGTGTGTGTGTGTGTGTGTGTGTGTGTGTGTGTGCTATAGTGCATTGAGGAGTCAATACTATACTTCATTATGTAGTTCCAGGGGATCAAACTTAGATCATGAGGCTTATTGACAAGTTCTTTCACACATTGATCCTTGAGATGGCCTCATATTGATTTTTCAGAGAGGATGTCTCATTGGCCTGGACCTGACCAACTAGACTATGCTGTCTGGCCAGTGAACTTCAGGGATCCCCTTTATCTGTCTTCTTTGATGCTGGAACTCTAAGCACACACCACTACATTTGGCTTTTTTATCTGGTTTCAGGAGATTAAATTTAGATCTTCATGCTTGAGAGGCAAGAACTTTACTTATTAATTATCTTTTAAAGTTACATGGTGAATTTAAATACTTGACTTCTTGCTGTCTGAAAAAAAATCATATTTTGAAAACTTAAAATCAAATCTGACAGAAAACACATTTTCTTGCTCTCTTCCCATTACATTCTATAATGTATTTTTTTGTAAACTTTTAGAAACAAAACTTACAAATAATGAAAACGCCACATCAAAATTATTCAGACCCAAAGTCTACACAACTTAATAAATGTATATGCATTAAAATTGGCACTTAGAGTAGAAGACATGGTCAGCATATATCATATTTAATTCACTTATCCGCAACCAAAATCAAAAGAATTTTAAATGATCAACAGCTAAGTGGAAAGAAAAAAGACGATATATTTTCTGTCTAGTATTTCTATCTTTATATAATAAATTGATATAAATTAATAGTCTGACTTATGAGGTTTAAATTAAATGAGTATTCCAGGAAGTATGAGCCACATAACAAGTAATTTTGTAATGATACCTGGAACGCAGTTACCTAGTTTATAGGAAGTCTGAGAAAATAAAATTATATGCTTATAAATACAATGAGGATCATATTTTTGGGGGATCAACAGATACTTGTTGAAGAAACATAAAATAAAAGACAGTAGAAGGAAGTTTCGATGAATCATAGTGTATAAACAACAATAAACAAACAATCAAGCAAAAGTGTGGTGGGTGGCTGTTTGAGCCATGCCCTGAAGCACTGCCCCTAGTGAGGAAGCAGGTAACTGTTACACCTGCCAATGACCTTGAGGTACATGCTCGTGGACCCTTAAGACCTGGGATGTACATATAATCTCTTTCTTTGCTACCTCAAAGTGTTTTTGGATGCTGAGATCTTGGACCAGGCAGATCAGCGTGGGACATAGCTCAACTTTCCCAGACCCTACAATAAATCTCCTGTGGTTATAAGTTAACCCCCAAATAAATTTCTTTGCTCATTAAATAGACTCCGTAGATTAATCCCATTACAAAAGTTTGTCTCTTTTTCTACCCTGCCAAGAAACAAAATAAAATAAAACAAAAGCTAGACAAGTTTCTCTTAATTCTTTGTTCCAATGGCCATTGTTAGAAATATAAGGTTCCAACATCTGGAAATATGATTTAGGACTTTTGACTCTACAGTGACAGAGGCTTAGAATGAATAAGTTATTGCTGAGCTGATAATGATAAGGAAAAGCTATTTTGTCCAGTTATTAGAGTGAAAATTAGACATCCTAACACAGATTCCCTCTATTGGTTTATTTAGTTACTTTAGTAGAATTCTGCTGTTGTGGATGTTAAAATAAGGATACTCTATGGTTCCTGTTCGTAATTATTAGTCTTACACTTTTACTCATGGAAAAAATTTTAACTTCATCATGTTGTTCCAAATTGAGAAGCAAGTTGACTGTTTCAATAGATATTTGGATTCTAAATGGTATTTCTGTAATTCGGAATCTGATGATCCTATACAGCATTTGTAATATATAACTATCTTAAAATCCTATTAGCCGGGCGTTGGTGGTGCACGCCTTTAATCCCAGCACTCGGGAGGCAGAGCCAGGTGGATCTCTGTGAGTTCGAGGCCAGCCTGGGCTACCAAGTGAGCTCCAGGAAAGGCGCAAAGCTACACAGAGAAACCCTGTCTCGAAAAACCAAAAAAAAAAAAATCCTATTAAATTAATCTTAAAAATGCTGAAACAAGTGATTTTGACTCAAATCAATTAGTCCCCTCTCAAAAGTTTGAAAAAGAAATTTCTCAAAAGTGCTTACAGTAGCTGGGCATGAGACATATACCTGAAATCTCAATACTTGTGAGACTGAGAAAAACATGACTTCAGGGCCAGCCTGGGCTCATAGGGTGGCCACACCATAAGGAGAATAAGAGGAGAGAAGGGATGTACTCAAATAACATATTTGCTTCTTTTCTATGATTAGGATTTCACCCGTGAAGAGTTTCTAGTGCTAGCAGCCACTCTCAGTAAAGTTGTATTCTGTTTTCCTATCTGATCTTGACCCTTAATCATAATCTCAAAGTCTATGAAGTTCATGCTTAAGACTTCAGCTGCTGTGAATAAACTCATGCTTAAGAGTTTGATTGCTATGATTTAGATAGGTTTCAAAAAATGTGTTTTATTTTTGCTGTTTTCCAATGCAAAGGGATTGTTAACAAGTTAAGCCAGTCTATGGCATAGCTCATGGAAAGTGATCTGTCAATATTTTCTTTGGTTAGAATTTTGTAAATTCTTTTTTTTTCTATCCAGTTTGTCTTTTATTTGCTTGTACAAACAAAGGAATTTGGTGACTCTACCATACATGTAAAGGAAAATTAAAATACAAGAGAAAGTAAAATCCAGTCTGCTTGAATTCCTCCTATAAAGAGCCACTAGATACATTTAGAACAACCCACACCCTACTCTTCACACCGATGGAAAGAACACATCCCTATGTGGAAGTTGTTATTGTATCTCTGAAGACCAAATGCCACCTCTTCCCACCCCTCCACACCCCCACATTTTGACAAAACACTACTAGCTCGCTAAACTCTGGGGCTGTGTAATCCAATACATTTTTATTTTCAACTGCATGTTCACAAATGAAACCACAGCTGCAAAGCAGATAGGCCCCATCTGCTCAGGGGGGCATAGGAAAAATCAATTGTTTTCTCCACTCCCTGGGACCAAATAGACAAGAGTACAGAGCAAGTGGAAGAAACAACATGGCAGCACCTTAAAATAGAACAGTGACAACTATCAGACTGGGCACTCTCTAATATTCTCTATCTTGTTCATTTCAGGCAGGGTTTCTTCTTGAAACTGTAGCTGGCCTTCTTCAACTAGGCTGGCAGCCATCAAGCCCCATCAAATCCCTGTCTGTGTCTACAATTCGAAAAGCCTACTTTTCCCATGCCAGCAGTTAGGCAGATCACGTGACAAAAATTAAGCAATGATTCATCTAATTTTGAACTTTCCCACTCTTTAGTGGCAGCATTCACAAAAGGAGGAGGCAGTGGGTTTTCCAACCAGACATCCACTGCACTGACAGCTCTCTGTTACCTCCAATGTAGGGCAGTGTACTCTGACACTGAACCTGGGGAATATGCAGAACAGGATTCCTTAGAGAAAGTGGAAATGGGGATGCATTACCTGTACACCTGATCCTGTGAAAACTGGCATTGCATTTGGTCAATCAGAAGTCCCTTCAACAAACAGGTAAGAACCTAGGACAAAAACAGGAGTCTGTGAAATGCTATAGTGACAACATGGAATTCATTACCTGATCTGATCCCCGAGAATTTTATGCCTAGACAGAGAAAAACATTAAATCTCCTTTGGAAAACATTTTGGATAGACTGAGTCACGTTAACTTCTTGATTCTGTCTGTGAAGTCACAGAATTTCATAAATACTAATATTAATGACTGATTATTCAAACCTGATGAAGTCCACTGAATGTTTTTGGTGATGGCAAGTATTCTTTGTCACATGTAGGAAAAATATTCCCCAAAGGTAAAAGCTCTTATTACAATTTGCCTTATATGAATTCAATCCAATTTAAATGGCAGTTTGATTGTGTCCCGTTAAATGCTGACAACTCAAATGTTTTTTAACCATATGGTAGACATGTGATAATAGAAACCTGACATTCTTGATTCCAGATCTTTCTCCATTAACTTACCCATCATACTGCACACATTCCACTTGTCATATTATCAGCAACCTTACTTAGGGGTTCTGGATGATTTTGTCTACATGCTATTTTATTCATCCTGCACAGTGGAATCACACACATAAGAGAGAGGGAAATTTGGATCATGGTGACTCGGGGGAGAGGAGCATTTTGATAGTATCTTTGTATTTGATTTGCTTCAATTGGAGCATGTCCATTACAACCAACATGAAGGTTTTCAGTTATGAGCTCAGTCCCAAGCTTGGTAACATTGACCTTCTTAAACTGTGGGGAACTGAATGCTGCAAAATCTGAGGACCTTTAAAAAATTAGCAACATGAAAAAGGTTTCTGACCACACGATCACCAAAACTTAGTTCTGAATTCACAGCAGGTGTGCTTTGCACTGTGCATTCCATCACATCATCCAACACCAGCACTGGAATACATCAACTCTGATTGGAGGTTATTTCATGTTATTTAAGTATTTTACAGAACATATATATTTCCACTTACAAAAACATAATATCTTAATTATGAAAAATGAACATTTAATATTTCCTGTTACCATTCTTCAGTACCTAAGTATTAAATTACTCTGTCTTTAGATTGATTTTGTTAGAACGTTTGATTTTTAAAAATTGCTGTTTGAGTTGTTGTGATGTGGGATGGTCTGTATGTCAAATGCTCTGATTGGTCAATAAATAAAACACTGATTGGCCAGTGGCTAGGCAGGAAGTATAGGCGGGACTAACAAAGAGGAGAAAAGAACAGGAAGGTGGAAGGAGACACTGCCAACCGCTGCCATGACAAGCAGCATGTAAAGATGCCGGTAAGCCATGAGCCATGTGGCAAGGAACAGAATTATAGAAATGGATTAATTTAAGATATAAGAACAGTTAGCAAGAAGCCTGCCATGGCCATACAGTTTGTAAGCAATATAAGTCTCTGTGTTTACTTGGTTGGGTCTGAGCGGCTGTGGGACTGGCAGGTGACAGAGAATTGTCCTGACTGTGGGCCAGGCAGGAAAACTCTAGCCACATTGTTGCATTGTTTCTTAAATTCCTTTTTCCAGAAATAGTCATAATTTAAATAGTGGAGTATGTTAATATGAAGTAAACACCTTTCATACACATATATGTACAAATTCTACTTAGATGATATCGAGGAAACTTGAAGAATTTGTAATCAATATCCCATTTATAGTAACAAAAAGCGGAGATATCTAGGATTACCCATTAAAGTAAATTTTAAATTGGGATTAGGACAGAATTCCCACGGATTTCTTAAATGCCCCAAACATTCTCATTTGCTCTGTTTAAAAAGTTTACCTTGTTATTATAGACTGCAAAACAATTTCAAGAGGACAGTTTGTCAATGAAATTACACTGTGATAGATAAGATGTTTACACTGTGATAGATAAGATGTTTGCTTTACAATTCTAAGTTGGTGGCAGGTTCCCCATTTAAATAGTTTGAATATCAGACCTTGGAAAGCAGTAATGGGTTTCTGTTGGAACTGGGTATGTTCTTTAATTGACTTCGAGAATGAAGAGGAAATGTAGTGCCTGAAGGCTATCTGAAAACTGGAGAAAAATTCCTGAAGCACAGGATGAGACTCTGGACTGAGACAGGATGAAATTTACCATAGGATTATGTAAATCAAAACTTGAAATGAAGTAGGAAAAAGCAATGTAAATTCTAATAGTATTTTCAAAATGAAGTGGTAAATATTAGTGGTACAAAATTGGTAATGGAAACTGTTTTGAGGTGAAAACACAATGAAATCAGTGGCATAAACTAGGAGGAAGTGAAAAAGCTCCATTAAGATGACTGAGTTGAAAGTGCTGATGTAGATCTGTGTCAGGACAGGAAAAGCGGTTGGCATTTCTTACTATTTTACTGGATATCCCTGTGTGTTCAGTGTTTACTAGGATTATCCATTACAGTATCTATAAATTTATCATGATCTTGAAATCAATAATAAAAGAAAGTAATTGGTTGTGCCTCAAATGAATCAATCATTTTGAAATATCTAGATCTAATTAGATTGTTAATTTATTAAATGATTTCTTTTTAGGAAATAGATAACTGCTTTAATAGTACAACTAGTATTTGGAAAACTTAATTCCAAAACACTTCAAAATGATGTAAACTGTATATTTTATTTAGCTTTATCTACACTATATGAAAAATGATAAATCCTATGCTACATGCCATTCACAACCATACTCTGTTTACAATTTTGTACTTAAAAAACAACTACATGCTACATAATTTCAAATGGCCTTTCTCATTGCAGTGTGGTTATTTTTGAAATTCAATTTGAATTAACATAATTCTAACTGACATTTAGACTGGCAGGGCTTTATAGAAGGTACATTTCTCACAGTGTTAATGTTGCCTGAAAATTGTAAGAATATATTACCATTAAGTCAATGATTAGGTATGAAAATGCATTCAATTAAATTTAAAACCAAAATACCAACCAAATTTCAAGATAATTGAATTTAAATTAGATGGATTTGCATTCCAGCTATCAGTTAACATTAGAAAGGCCAGCTATACTTGCATATAAGTGTATATACTCCTGTAAAACAGGATCTGTTTTCATGACAAGTTCAGTCATTCAAATGTGTCATGTGAACAGCTGTATCAAATGAGTTTAGCTACATGCACTCAAAGTTATTTTATATTTCTTTATAAAAATATAAAGTAAGCAACACAAATGCAACTATGCATTGCTGAATGACAGGGACACATTATGAAATAGGAGCAATTTGATTTCATTTCATGCACATATCAACACATATGTATAGATATCCAAACTGTTTGACCAACTACATATTAAGGTTATGTAGTACATAGTCATGAGTCACATAATGGAAATATGTTTACTAATGAACTCAGCATTAAATCTGTTCCCTTAAAGTTATCATCTGAGATGGAAGCTGAGTTAGTAGTTAGCATCACTTGATCCTCTTGCTGAGGACCCAAATTCAGTTCCCCAAACCTACTTGGTGGCTCAAAACTATCCATAATTCCAATTCCAGGGAACCCAACATCCTATGACCTCTCTCTCTCTCTCTCTCTCTCTCTCTCTCTCTCTCTCTATATATATATATATATATATATATATATATATATAATATATTATATATATACATGTGGTGAATATACATACATGCAGACTAATATTCACACACATAAAATGAATAAATAAATCTTTTAAAAAAATATCATAATCTACTAATACCATACAATTCCTTTGGATAATTATTCTCTATTGTATTTACACAATGACAAAATTATATAGTGACACATTACTCATAATATGCCACTATATATATATATATATATATATATATAAAACACAATCCATTGATCCCAGTATATTTATGAACAAAAAATCAAAATGGATTTTAACCATCCAGAAGTTCACTGAGACATATAGAGATCTGTATTGAGAATCTAACATAATCTAGCTCAGTAAAATTTCTGTGAGTTTGATACAATCAAGTGATTTTTGTCTTTAAAATGTAATGCATATTAAATTGAGCAAACACACACACATGCATATGTATGTATGTATGTATGTATGTTCTGACCTTGATTTTTTGTGATCCTCTAATTTCAGCCTTCTGAGTACTGGGAAGACAGGTATGATTCACCATACCCAACAATGTGGTTTTACAGTCCACATTTTCTTATAAGTAGAAGGTTTTAATAATAATACAAATACTACAGCAAATATCATGTACAGGGGAGGTATTAGGTAGGAAAATATACACAATTATTTGTAACATTTTTTATGACTAAAAGCATTGAGGTTTAACTCATACCAGCGCCTCTCTAAGCATAAGCAATGCATTGCACAATGACAACAATATCTTTGTTATTTATTGTGTTTTAGAAATAGTAATTAGCTTTGTCATTGATACAAAATACATAGAAAAATCAACAATGGAGTAAAGGTTTACTTTGGCTTTTGTTTTAGATGTTTCAATTCACAATCACTTGTCCCATACTACTAACCAATGCTGAGAAAGGATGCCATTAAAGAATTAGGTAGTAGAATAAAACTGCACCCTTTATGATGGTCAGGAACCAGAGAGGATTAGGAATAGGGTACAAGGTTAAAGTTACACCTTTCTTTTAAAAAAATATTTTACTATAATTATGTGTCATGAGACAGTTATGTGCACTTGAGTGCAGGTGCCTGTAGAGGCCAGAAGAAGAAGCCAGATGTGCTGGAACTAGTTTCATGTGATTGTGAGTTGCCTGATGTGTATAATGGGAATGAAACATGGTTCTCTTGTAGAGCAGTACATAATTTTCACTGATAAGCCATCTCTACAGCAACAAAAAAAGTGTATCTTTCTAGATATGTCTCCAATGACCTGCTTCCCCCAATTAGTCCTGACCTCCTAGTTTACATTAACTGTCAATTGTATTGAGAATACATTGAGGGACTAATTAATTCCTTGATAAAATAAAAACCCTCAAAACTCAATCACTTCCCAAAGCACATGTACTTGTAACCAACCCTTAAACAGATTGCCTTTGGGAGTTATTTAATATTCAAACAATAACATTGGCAATGAGAATTTTTCAGCTCCATGATACTAATCTTTTGAGGCTACTGCTGAATATGTGTATGTTGCTTACCAATAGGTGTTTTGTGGTGCATGACTCCAACTAATTCAATTTATAGTATGAATAGCATTGGTACAAAAATACAGATTTATAGTAAGAAGTTATATGTGGAAAATAGGTCAATAAGCATTTTAATTATTAAATATTATAAAAAGAGGAATGAATAGGCTAAATTATATCAAGCCTTATCAATGCCCATTTAAAAATTATTTTGAACAGTAAGTTATTTTAATAATTTTTTGAACTTTATACAGGAACACTACACTTAAATCACCCCTACCACTTCCTTCCCACCTTCTAAATTCATGATATCTTCTTTAACTACTATTGTTATATGTACTCACATAGAGAACCCACTAATTACATTTAACATTACTCACATGTACCTGTGTCTAACACTTAACCACTTGGAAATGGGCAATCTATGTGTGTGCTTGTCCCTGGAAAGAAATAATTGTTCTTCTCTCATTGTGCATTGATGACCATAGTTCTTCATCTATGACTTGGATCATGTGGAGTATCCCTTGTCCATGTTAACTGGTGTTATTATGCTCCTATTGCTCAAGCAACTATATTTTTGAGATATCATCTTGCTAGTCATGTATAGGGGATGCTATCTAGAGGAAATTATCCTAGTCATCTGACTCTTACAATCTTTTCCCTCTCTTCTGCAATTTTACCTCAATCATAGGTGTAAGAATTGAATTGCAGATATATCAGTTAGGTTTGGGTACTCCATAGTAATTTATTATCCACATTTTAACCAGTTGTGTATCTCTGCAATAGTACCCATCTGTTCCACAAAGAAGCTTCATTAATGAGAGTGAGAGCTGCTATTTGTCTATGAGTATAGGGATGAGCATTTCAAATATAGTTGGAATTATATTACTTTAAGAACATAGCAGTTGTAGATTCTCATCTGGGGTCTATGACAACCCAGCCATTTAGCACAGTTTATAGTACCATCCAGGAATTCTATGGTTGAGTTAGCCTTAGACAGCTGTTACCTACTCCTAAAGTAAAAGTGCCACTTTTGTGCCATTGGGAATATCTTATAATTATGGCCATTGATGTGGTTCATAGGTTTTATAGTTGAGTAGGATTATTGATTGCTGTTCTTCCCCTTTGTAGCTAATCTAGAAGTTTTTGATCCTATGAGAGACAGTCTTCACAGAGGAGGTTTCCAAGTCAATTCTAGCCCAAATCATCCCAGCCCTGTATCCAAAGTGTGTGTGAGCTGTCTTTAGCAATAGGATCTTATCTTCATTTTTTTTTTTGAGGGATCCAAGGCATGGCAGTTGTCCATATTGTCTTGGGAAACTAAATTTCTCTGACCAACAATTCAAAGGGAGATTTCTATGCTTGGGATTGAGGATTTTGTTAAATAGTGCAAGGCTCTTGTTAGAAGAACCGCCATCCTATATAAAGTAATTCTGTTTTACATATGTATACAACTACATATGTATGCATATATGTATTTTAAGTTAACTCTAAAAAATAAGCTTCCCAAAGGCCTTTTGAGACATTCTTAGTTTTTTTTCTTGGTTTTTGTTTGTTTGTTTTAATCTCTTCTCCCCTCCATCCCTCCTTCCTTCTCTATATTTTCCTTATTCCTGGTATCCCTTTGTAGTTCCCATGTCCTACTCATCCATCCTGGAGTTCTTTCTTCCTCCCTCACAGTATGGATCTTTTCACTTTCTTGGTTTCTAATTACAAGTCACTGCTGAAAATAATTCAGAACTGGTCATTCCACTTGTTTATATCTCACAAACTTAATTGCTATCCTTATTAAAAATAATAGAATGGCAGTTGGTGGTGGCGCACGCCTTTAATCCCAGCACTTGGGAGGCAGAGGCAGGCGGATCTCTGTGGGTTCAAGGCCAGCCTGGGCTACCAAGTGAGTTCCAGGAAAGGCGCAAAGCTACACAGAGAAACCCTGTCTCGAAAAACAAAACAACAACAACAAAAAAAAAAATAGAAAATGGGGAAAAAGGGGACGGGGATATGGAGGAAGAAATATAGAATGAAACAGAAAGTAAAAAAGAGGAAAGATGAGAAGGAAGAAAAGAGGGAAAGGAGGAAGAAGAAAGGAGTGAGGGGATGAGGAACAAAAGGTAGAAGGAAGGTCTTCACGGAAGAGTTCTATCTAACGTAACACAGGGCATCTCTTAGGAAAAAGTCACAGCACGTAATATGAATAATAGACCCCTTTTAAGAAATGTGACTAAAGCAGATCAAAGGGCCTTTGTTTCATCGGAGATGTCCTTAGTATCCTATTGAAAAAAAAATAAAACTTAGAGTTACCTGAAAGATGACCAAGAGCAGGACTGTCCTCTATTAGAAACTCTCCCAAATCCCCAACTTTCTGCAATACAGGAGGGGAAAAAAAAACCTGAGTTGTTCTTAGACAGAATGGACAGACAGATTTTATTCTTCCTGCACATCTACATACAGTGACCTGATTGCTAGAATTGATTTCCTTTTTTAAAAAAATGTATACAAGCCGGGCGGTGGTGGCACACGCCTTTAATCCCAGCACTCGGGAGGCAGAGCCAGGCGGATCTCTGTGAGTTCAAGGCCAGCCTGGGCTACCAAGCGAGTTCCAGGAAAGGCGCAAAGCTACACAGACAAACCCTGTCTCGAAAAACCAAAAAAAAAAAAAAAAATGTATACAAATGTTTATAGAAATTCAGTAACTGCAATATTTTCAATTAACAAATTACATGTACCATAAGAGGGACTTATAAATAAGTAGGGTTCAGGCAATAGATAATTTCACAAAATTATAAAAAACAAGTAAGAAATCAAAGAAAGATGATGATATTGAAAACCTTGTATACATAGTCTTTAAAGAGAGGGTGCAGTGAAATATGAAGCATCTAGAAGATGCAGCTAAGACATAAGCCAAAAATACTGAAAATATTTAATAAAATTTTTTAAATATACTTTAAATTGAATATCTTTAAATGAATTACATCTACATTCAAAAGATTAGTCTCTTGGAAGATAAAGTTGGATATAAGAATGCCTAAAATGATAAGGAACAATTAGCAAAAGAAAAATTGTTTCAATGTGATAATAAACACAATTTTAAATAATTGTCTTTTTTTTTTTTTTAAGTCTTGCTCTGAGACCAAATTGAAATCAACTAACTCTGAAGTGTCACCCAGAGGAGAAAACCTCATTAAGCAAAACATTCAGGGTTCAAAATACAGTAAGAATTCCTGATTCTTTGGCTGGAGAGATGTCTTTGTGGTTGGGAACACAGAATATTCTTCTTGATGATTCGGTTCAGTTCCCAGCACCCACATGTAGTTGCCACTCCCGTGTAACTTCAGGCACAGGGGATTCACTCACCCCTTCATGGCCATTTGGGCACGACACATGTGTCCTGCAAAGACATATATTCAGGTAAAAAACAATATACGTAGAATTAAAAAAATGGTAATTCTATGCAAGACATGCCTGAATATCTTCATTCTTTTTCTTAATTTCTAAAGATTCATTTACTTAATGTATGCGGTTGTTCTGCCTGCATGTATTCTTTAAAAAAAATATTTCTGAAATGGAAAGTGGGAACCATGAAAACTAGCAATTCATATAAGAAAACATATCAATACCCAATAAATTATCTAGTGATACTCAAAATAACTTAAACCTCAAATGTTAGGTAAATTAGTGTCCCTTTCTTCCTATTATTTAATCATGGAATAATTAGGTAGAATAATAACTTCATGGACTTTTAGATTATTGAATAAATAGCAGATACCCTCATAAATTCTAGTATGAATGTATCTTGCCATATTTCACTTTTTTAAAACTATAAAAAAGTAATAATTATATGGAACTGCAAGTAAAACATATATGTGAAAACTTCATCATAAATCATCATAACTTTATGTTGTGAAAATTTTAATGTGTAGCAATAGTTGCATGTTTGTATGTTTGATTCATAATACTGATGATAGGAAATGTTACTGACGATCTTGATAGCCTAGCTTTTTCCCTAGTAATCAAAAAGCTATCATTTTACATAATATACCAACAGTCATACTTAGTATATAATATTCTTATCTATATTTTATTCAGGAAAAACATGAAGAAATAATAAATAATGCATATACAGTCACACTATAAGTAGATTCAATTGGATAAGGATACAAGCAATTTGTTTCTGATTTTTATAGCTTTAAATATCATGCATAATTAAAATATAATTGAAAAGCTTTACACATTTGAATTAAAATTTTACTTACTGTTGATAAAAGTAGAGATGTACAAACCAGAGCGTAGATTGAAAATTGAAAATACTCTCGAACATGTGTGTGAAGTTTTGAAGCTAATAGAACTAAAGAAACGTCGATGACATGCACACTGTGTTTCTGTAGTAACGCTGAGCAGTGAAGTAACTCAGCAAAAAGCCTGTAATGTACGCAAATAGTTGAACACGGAATGATCTTATCTACTGCTACTCTCTTTAATCCCTCTGGACAACCTAAGAGTTTTATCCTCCAACTCCATGCTCAAATTTCTCCAGCACCGTTACTGCTATATAATGGATTTACTTATAAGTCAAAATGAATAGATTGGAAATGAAATAATATATTTCTAACATTAAGAATGTTTTTAGTACTACTTATCTATCTCTTGATTGAATGATCTACCCCCATAATTGCAAGAAATACAAATGTTCTAAGTTTATAGTTGGTTGATATTTTTGATAAGTATACTTGATGTAATTTTATGATTTGTACTTTATGTAATAATTTCCTACTATTAGCAGATACTGAACAGATTCACCTTCCTTACTGATTTACAATTAATGTAACTTGTATAGGTATGTATAGGTGTGTATGTGTTTCTATACGTGTGTGTGTGTTTGTGAGTAAACACAAAAGACACATTTCACTTAAAAATCTCTTATCACTATTGTGAAGAAATTTTAAAATCATAAAATCCAAGTACTTTTTGTTCATTTTCATCTTTGTAAGCAGAAATTTTTAGAGCTTTTGGCAATTCTATGATCTATGCAATAATAACATTCATCTAGTTCATATCTCTTCCTTACAAAAACTCAAGATTTAAACATAGTTACCCTATATCTCTATATTGGTCTATCTGTCATCTACAAATTATCTGCATCTATTGATCTATCATCTATAAATCTATCATCTATCTATCTTTCTGTTGATGTAATCATCTCTCTAACTATTTATCCATATGATTATTTACCTATCTAATATTCATCAGTGCTTCTTTTTGTTAAATATTTTAAAGGAGATTTTTTCCTACTTTTTTTTTTACTAAAATAGAGTAGTAAATGCATTTTTTCATAATGATAATATATCCTCTCACCATTCTAAACTAAATACATAGTTATATGAAGTTATATTTTGTGTGTTTCCTTTGGATTTTGCAAGTTTAATTATTTCATTGGAAAGTAAAGCATTATTTTTTTAATCATGATAGAAACTTATGGGATCTTTATGGCTTTTTTTAAAAAAATCAAAATAGATTCTCCTCTCACAGAATACATCCTGACCACAGTTTCCCTACCCTCCACTCATAGCACCCCCTTCTCACACATCTCCTTTCTCCCTCAGATCCACTCCCTTTCTATCTTTATTTAGAAAAGACAAGCAGGCTGGTCACTCACTGGTTCTGGCTGGTGTGATGTGTCCTGTTTCAGACTGGTATAGCTTTCACCTGAATGATAGGAGTCTGCTTGGGTTGATGGCAGGGCCTAGCAATATGGCCAGCAATGTGCTGGGAAGGCATGGGTAGAGGGGAGGGTCCTGGGGAAACAGAATCCAGAGGAACTGAATCCAGGGAGGGAGGTTCTACCTCATATTGTTCTCATAATTTTGATCTAAAACAATTCACTTGATGTCCATTTATTATAAGAATGACCAGTTGTCAAAAGGAAATAATGATTTTACTAGTGGAAAGGTAACAATAATAGGATTAAATATAATTTTATTTTTTTCACTTGAAGATGTAAGAGTTATTTTCACAGACCCCTTCTCCATTTGAGCTATTTACTGGTTTCAATAAAATTGACTCTGACGGAGAACAAAATTTTTTGGACTTGACCTATGTTTTCTCTAGTTTCTCTGAATTGAAATATCCTTCCATAGGAAAAACAGGGAGTCTCCTAACATTCAAGAGGCTAAGGAAATGGTAAGAAGTCCACAAAAGGACTCAGGAAACAAAAAACCCTCAGGCTCAGGTGACACTTTCCTGAAGGCCAAACAAAGATTAAAGGTTCTTGGGAAAAGGATATTTGTAACAACTTCAAGTTTGACAGAGATCTGCAAACTTCAGATTTGGGGAATCAACATCCATTTTAGTATAGGTTTAAAGACACTGTGTCTGGAAATATGGACAAATGTCTGCTCACTTCATATGGGAAACAAATGCTAGAACTAAGTGCAGTTACCAACAAAGCCCTGCATGGTCAACTGATGAGTTTTATTGATATCGCTTTCAGAAACCAACGTGAGTGGTTATTTACAGAAGAAAAGATGGTTCATCTATACATCACTCAACCCCCACTGCAGTATGAGTGACAGCTCACAAACACTGGAAGAGTGGAGTCTCGAGAACACCCTGTAGTTAACTCAGTAGGTAGCTGACTGTCTTTCAAAATAATTCCACTGCAGGCAGACAATTGAACTGGTCTCTTGGATTTGATTAAACCAAGTAAAATCCATATTGACTACATAATCACAGTTTAATCTTTACAGAAAATTTTACATACTGCTTGTTGATAGAAATCAGCTCGTTTTTAAAGTTTCCCAAATTCAAGTATTGCACAATGTAGTATTATGAATAAAGGCTTTGAGAGAAGATTATTACTGAAGTTACATCTTTTTGTTTGTTTTATTTTGTTTTGAGAAAGAGTTTCTCTGGGTAGACTTGCCTATCTTGAAATGAGGTCTGTAGACAAGGTTGGCATGAAACTCACAGAAAACAGCCTGCCTCTGACACCTAAGTGCTGGGATTAAAGACATGCATCAATATGTCCTGGATGAAGTTACATATCTTAACTCGTAGCAATATGACAGTAATGGAAATCATGCAATAATATTGACTTTATTGTACTGTGAAAATCTCTAATAGAAAATAATGATACAAGTTTAATTTCTGGCTATAAAAAATCTTATACATAACTGTGTTTAATACTATAGTTCTGTTTGTAAAATTTAGTTACTTGTGCTTTCATACTATTTGCTGTTAGTAATTAAGAAACAATTTTGTTATTTTCATATGCCAGTGATAATACAATTGGAATATAAGCTCTTTAGAGTTGTAAAATGTAAGCGTCAGTCTGTTCAAGCTTTGGTAACAAAATGCCACATAAAGTGTAATTTATCTACATTAGTTTAGTGGGAGTCCTAAGACAAGTTACAAGTACACTCAGTGCCCGCTGAGAACTTACTTTCTACTTCAAAGACTAAACTATCTGGTCATGTTTTTGCAAGCGAAAAATGAATAAGATCCTTTAGTCCTGTATCATAAGGTCAAAAACGTCACTGATGACTTCTCTATCAAGAAATACCTACAGTTTACCAATTAATACTCTACTATTTTGAATTAATTACAATTGATATTATTGAGGGTTATGGGTGTGGGATATACATGCAGACTATACTTGTAAACATGCTTGATTTCTGCATTTAAAGTTTATTTTAAATAGTACGGAATTGTTTAAGATGCGTGAATTACAATATAAGAAAAAACGGATGTATCAGTTGAGAGGTATGGATGGTATTCAATACTTAATTTAGTAATAATGGTCTTTTTGTTATTGTATGGTCATCCCAGGATATGTGTCTGGTACAAAATATGATGGCCAGATAATAAAGTAAACGGGTGTCATATTAAAAGCAGTGATTATGTTATTCTGCCTTTGTAGTGGTACTCACATTTCATAAACTTAGACATTGTACAATAAATATTGGAACAATGAAAATATACCGTAATTTAGATTTCTTTGTAAAATAAAAGAATTTCAGGCAAAGGAGATGTTTCAGTGTATTAAAACATTTCTTACCAAGCTGCATGATGTGAATTTAATGATTGGACCCACATGGAGGAAAAATGAACAAAGAAATCTCCTGAAAGTGGTCCTTCGATAAAATGTGTGCCAAGGCATGCATTCATATCACTCCTAAAGATAAATAATAATGCAATACATTACTAAAAGTAATAAAATGACTTCAACAATCTAGGACTACAGAATTTTCTGTATCAAAATAAATCATAATGAAAATAAATGAGTACAACCAAACCCATACCATTGCTCAGACCATTTTATTGTTTTGATAAATGTCTTGTTAGAAAAAATGGGGTTTTATGCACACCATCATTATCCATAAACACATATATACACATCAATAACAATTTAGAAGTCAAATATTTTTAAAGTTTTATATAACAGTTTTGACTTAAAGATTTAACAGAAGGACGTCAACACTGAGACTCAAAACTGTACAATGTGTAGAGAGTGAGAGCCTTTATAAAGTA
>CABHPH010149612.1:30194-45053 GCA_902168325.1 Peromyscus nudipes
GAGATGGAAAGATTATAAGAGCCAGAGTTTATGGATGACTCCAAGTAAACAGTGCTTTTCAGATGCCCCAGGACTGATGCACCTAGGGATGCACAGATACTGTTGCAGCATGTACAACACATGTACAGAGTCAAGCAAGATGGGTCCCAGTGCTGAGAGGGGAATGTGGACATTGTGGGTTGCTTATTTATTTATTTATGAGAGAGAAAGAGAGGGAGAGAGGAAGCAAGAACATAAAGTCATATGGGAAGAGATGGAAAAATTGGAAAGATCTTGAAGGTTATCTTGGAGGAGTTGGGGGAGGAAAAGTTACATGATCAAAGTATATCATATGGAAAAGATGTTTATTACAGAAAGCTTTGGCAGCATGAATTAAAACAAGTTCTCTGTATGTATTGTGCATCACCATTTTCAATTAATATGAAAACTGAAAATTATTGAATTCTCTTAGACATTAGAAGAATACTTTTTCCAGTTATGCAATCCCTATCATTATTTTATTTCTTTTTTTCAATGTCTTTGTTGGTAACATAGGCTAGTCTGGAAGCATATTAGTCCTGAACTCATAGCAATTCTCCTGTTTCAGTCTCCCACAGACTGAGATTAGTGTATGCCATTGTGTCTGGCGCTTCTTTCCCTAAAGAGGCAGAGTTATGTAACATTCCAAATTATGTGAATATATATTCACTAGTTAAGGAAAGCTATGTAATGTGAAGTGATGAAAATATATATCACATATAAAGTGATTGAAACAACATTATGATTCTTACAAGATAGTATGTATTCTGAGATTTCTAATTAACGCCTCATGTCTTTGTGAGTTTTCTTTTTCTATGTTCCCTAAAATTGATCTCCTTTTTCAGATTTTTAGAATAGTATATTCCTATTGTAAGTCCTAAACATATTTAAACACATACACATGTATTTTAAAGGATACTTCTTCAGTTTAGCCTCAATGCTGTACATTTGGTAGATACATATTAAAATTATTTATATTTATTTTTCAGAATAAATTACAAAAAAATCCCTTTAAAAATGGAAGCTTCATAACTTCCATAAAACTGTGATGTGATATAAATTTTCCATGAGTGCAACATCACAGTTCCCTTTGGACAGTTTGTACTACCGTCACCTAATTTATAATGCTACAGTTATAAAGTTTACCTCCTCACCCTCCCATCTTGGAGAGGAATGAGTGGAAATTTCATGACCTCAATTCTTAGAGAGCTTGTATGTCTGAAGGAACCAATCTTAAGGCTTCAGTAGGGGAAATGTTTATCACCACGTAAACCACCTCTTCATCCAGCCTGTTAGAGAGATTTGCGGCAACTTTTATTGAATTCTTGAGGGTTTTATTCCTCAAGCTATTACTCTGAAATGTATAAGCAAGGAAAGGCCAGAGCCCATAAGACTTAATGTGCCTCTGCATGTAAATGTTTACTAAAGCTAAGAATGATGTGCTATGCCAGCATGATGCTGTCTGGTAGCTTATGGTTCCTTTCTCCTCAATGTCCTCTAGTGGTTCAAAAATATTTGAGTACCATTCCTTGATCTTGCACAAGTAAACTAATAACTAATACTTTTGAAGATTTTTATTGTAGTCACATAATACAATACCATTAATATAATAGGCAAGGGAGATTAAATAAGCCCATGCATTCAAATTTATTTTAGACTACCCAATCCAGTGGGTGTTCCTGCTAGTACACTTCCAGCAGCCTTAACGTCATCAAATTAATTTGCATGCAATTTATTGTTTGTTCTCCCTTCTGATTTGACTAGATATGCCTGAACATTTTCAGCCTAACCCAGAAACAAAGAAATCAAATGTGATTTTACTATTATTTTCTGCGACAATCTTCAAATCTACTACAAAGCATTGTGGAAAATCTAGAGCTAAGAAAACAATCTTACTTCTAATCATTAACTACCTTTGACATGCTAGAGATCACTGTCTTCCTTACAACAAAGCCAATTTCATCCAAATGTCGCAAATGATTAAATTAGTCTAATATATATAAGAAAACTTAGTTGTGGTTAATTATTATGTCATAACGAGATCAAATAATTTATTAAAGGCATGTAAACCGACTCCTATCACACCTAGTTTATCTTGACACTACCACTAAGATCTCTAGCAAACACTTCTGTAGCCAAAGAGGACAAAAGGAAAAAGCCAGACATTAGATAATATGCATGTTGTTAACAATTCGTACCAAAGAGAGGAAGGGATCTAATTCAGGGAGTGGATTTTTAATACAAAAAAATTATTGTCTACCCTGGACAATGAGAGAAACACATACCTTGACATATTGTGACATGAAACCTCCTATAGAAAAAATGCTTAGGACCTCCTTCTTTTGTCTCAATGAAGTAGCTCACACAGAGTATACAGCCTCCAGAATTAAAATAAACAATGATTATAGGATGAGAATTCTAGCATGCAAATATGAGAAAAACTTGTACTTGGCTTGAATGAGATGAACAAAGAGGTCTCTCAGAAAAACCTCATTTGATTATTTTGGTTAATTTTTTATGTGTCAAGAATTAGAGGTTGAAGGAGTTTTTTTTTTTTTCAGCATTTGCCATAGGTTATCAGCCATTGTAGAATTAGCAAAGTTATATATTTTATTTCTGATGCTAATACTATGAACAATTTACAGGTGTGAATATGGAAGCATTGATTTGATAATGCTTTATCCATTATGTTTCTCTAATGTATTTAGGACTACAAATCTCATCAAATGTTACATGTAATTAGTCTAATGCATGGAGCATCTCTAAAAGATAGAAATGCAAAAGTTATAGTTGATTAATAGCATGCTATTTTCTTCCTTCATTAAAACATTTTTGTCATTAACTTAAGGAGAATTACATTAGTAAAGTGTAAAAATGTTGCATTTAATTCAACACTATTTTATTTAGCAACCTTTTCCCCATTGAATTGTAGGAAATAAGTTAGCAAACATAAACAAACTGTATAGCAAATCTACCAAACTATAAGTTGTGTGGTTGATATGAAATTGTTTGACCAATTTAAGATTTAATTTTTCTGTATATTAAGTATTTAATTACATTTAAAATGTTAGCTATTATTGCAAGAAAGGCAGTGTGTACTGACAGTAAAGGAGCTAGTTCCTGTCTCTCCATTCCTATTTTCCCCTCGCTCCTCTCCTCCAAGTGTCTGCCCTCCCCACCTCCCCTCTACTCCCAATCCACTCCTCTGTTCCCTTCAGAAAACTGCAGACCTCCCGGAGATATCGAGCAAACATGGCATATCAAATTGTAGTAAGACTAAGCACTTCTCTTCAGATCAAGACTGGATTAGGCAATCTACTAGAAGGGAAAGAAACCCCAAGGCAGGCAAAAGAGTCACAGAAAACCCTGCTTTCACTGTTAGTGTTTCCACAAGAAGACCAAGCTACCCAACCATAACATCTATGCACACACACACACACACACACACACACACACACACACACACACACACACAGAGAAAGAGAGAGAGAGAGAGAGAGAGAGAGAGAGAGAGAGAGAGAGAGAGAGAGAGAGAGAGAGAGAAACGCAAAATAGAAATTCTGTTTAGTTGGTGAACTTATTCTGAGTATGGAACCTGCCCTGGATTTTGGTTGATATTCCTAGTGATATCACATTGAGAAAAGTGATTTTCCCTTTCCCAACCTATTTCAGTTGAAAATAACTCCTTGGATATGGCTGGTGCTTTGTGTCCACATCCCATTCTCCATAACAGAATTTTTGTCTTTTTTGAACTTGCTCAATTCTTTGGACTGGTTGTCAAAATCTCGATGAGTTCACATATATACTATTCAAAAAACAAATGATGAATAAATAAATAAATAAATAAATAAATAAATAAATAAATAAATAACAAATATCTTTAATCAAATATTTTCTTGTGTTTTCAAATATAGTAAATATATTTTACTTTTGCCTAAATTCTGGGGATGAAATTGAGCTCTCATCAGGACCCCAAGCATTTTTATTAAGCTACTTGCTTCTAGGTAATGGAGTTCTTTTGAAATGAATGGATTGTACTTTCCTGCATCCATTGGTTATATAGTTTAATACACTAACATGTGTATTAGCAAGTAGTAGATAACATGCTGTCTAAGTTCAGAATGATGATTTTTGTTAGTGCACTAGGCAGACCAAACTCAATTGAGAACAATGTGACTATCTATTTAAATCCAGGTAAGGGCTTTATAGTTTTCAATTATTTATTTTATTTGTTTAGGCAGTTATGTGTGTGTTCATGTATTTGTATGTTGGTGTGTGTGTGTGTTGTGTTTTTGTTGTGTATATGTGTATTAGGTATGACAGAAAATAACTTGTGAGTTTCATCACTTTTTTTTTTATTATGTTGTCCCCATGACCGAACTCAAGACTTGAGGCTTTTAACAAGAACTTTTACCTGCTGAGTCATTTTGCCAGCTCAGGAACTGATTTTCCCATAAAAGAGTCAAATAAAATCATCTTGTGAAATTTTAATTTGTGCCTAGTAACAAAGCTCTTTGAAATGGAAAATAACTTTGATTTATAGTTTTATTGATTTCCATGTCACACACATCACCACCGTGCTAACAACATGATGTCACTGAAAGCAAACTTGAGAAGATATGAGGAGGATCGATTCTGAGATCTCTGAGGATCTGATTTCACACACCGGGGCTCTTGGCAGTTTGTAAATTTACCTGAGGCAGTAGCTGTACCAACTCCGATGCAGGGACAGTTTTTCCATTTTACAAGAGTTCAGGGCTCTCTTCCCCAATTCCCAGAATCCATTTCAAAGATTTCTTCCTTGAAGAAATATAGAATATACAACAAAATGACCTGTGACCTAGGGGCCATAGAGGATGCTGCAGTCATGCTTACAAGTTGTAAATGGATGTGACAGGGAATCATTTATTTACAGCTAAAATCTGAAAACTATGATATTGAAACCATTATTAGATGAAAACTCTTGTATGTTCATCAAGGCATTATGGAATATTTATTAATAATTTAAAATTATTGTTCATATCGTTCACATAAATATAGTAACAGTTGTACATAGATGTTTATAAAAGTAGGACTAGTTATTTGTGAGAGTATGAAGTGTACATTTTATTGTGTTCTAGCTCACTGTGATTTCTACTCTATGTGATGTGTTTCCTTATTTCATTTCCTGATATGTGTAACCTGAATGGCACATCAAAAGTAGGAAAAATTTGTACTGATACTGATAATTTCTGTATTCTTACTTAGAGACAGGAAAAATGATATAGATGAATTAGTAGAATGTTAGAATTTGGATGAGATAAAGCACAGGAAAGTACATATATTGATAATTCATAAACATAAGAAAATGATGCATTAAACATTTCAGATTATGCCCTTTGCAAGTTCCACAATTGTTGTTAAGTATCTAGAAATATGAAGGCTGATTCATTTTATAGCATCTATGAGCAAAGCACTATTTCTTGTGGTGAATTTATCATAACTCATTACAACACAGTTTGTTTCATGGTCTGTTCAAAATTGTAGGGCACCCTCTTTTAGTCCAAGTCACATTGTCGTTAATCACATTTGAGAAAGTTAAAAATCACTAGGATATCAAAAGACATTTGTCAATAAAATATGTCATCATAGGTTTATATTCCATAGTAAGTGTAACACATACACACGCAAGAACACTGAAAGAGAGAAAGAGAGATTCATATATCTTATATGAAACTATAATACTTGGTTTGCCAATATTCCCCACAGAAGCCATGGATTTTAAAAAATCCAGTGTCAGGTATGAGAATCCTTCAATCAATTTGTTGAGCAGGGCAGTCCAAGTGAGTCCATAATTTTTTGTGTTTGCCCATGGTAGGTTCTCAGAATTTGAAAGTCTGTCTCTATTTCTGAAAATCATGCACTTTGGACACAGGACACAGAAGAGCTAAGCTGGATCTAACTTGAAAGTATCCTTACTGTAGTCTGCCTTTCATAGTTCTATAAAGTACTGTGTAAACTGCCAAATGAGGGAGGGAAGCATTCAATATTTCTTTATACCCATGGTGTCGGTGAACTGTAACAATGAATAGCATGGTATTGAAAGTTCGATAGTAGGACTCATATCTTGATGGTAACCAGCAGTTGTCTAATGGACTAAAGGCACTCACAGTAGGAAGTTATGTATGGTACTACAATTGTAGGCAACTACCTATGCAGTGTGGTCCTGAATCTTAGAAGAGACACCATAATTCCTAATTACATTCTAAAACTTATCCTAAACACATCAGTAAATATATATCTCACCCTTATTAAACAAAATTTAATTTATAGCAAATAGAGACCATTACACAACTGCAACAGGTCATAATTCAAGGATCAATGGGTTAGGTTAAGCACAACTCCATTATATGTAGAAAACAACTACTGCATCCCAGGCTCAAGGACCATCATTGAAGGAAAAGGTACACAAACGTAATAAGAGAAAATAGATTGTGAGAAATTGTGTTTCCTAGAATTGAAATGGAAGCTTCACTCATGACACCTCAACAACATGATTGCCTGAACAATACCTGGACAATGATAGTATCATTTGATATGATAATGCAGAAGAGGGAACTCTTGGCAGGATCTACCACAGATAAAGAACTGCAGGAAACTAATGACTGCTGAAAGAGTAATTATTCTCTCCCAGGGATGATTTCCTTAACTGATTATTGTAGTGGGCAGCTATTCCAGCTTTGATCTGGAAGTTCCAACCCACATTGAGGCTTCGGGAACTGTCAAGCCTACAAGGCAGGGCCAAGAGAGGACCCCAAAGACCTGAGATCTAGATGCGCTGGCCCTCTTGGTTCCTGGACCCAGGATGCTGAAGGTAGACCAAGCAGGGTTTTCCAGACAACACCGCTGGACTGCGCTACACCTTTCCCAGACCCTGGAACCTATCCCTTCACTTGTAAGTTACCCCACAAGATAAACCTCCCTTTTAACTATATGGAGTGGCCTTAATAATTTCACCAATAGATTATCCAATACAACATGGTCAGCCCTTAAATCATCTACACGTAAGCAAACACTGAACTCAAAAATATATATTTACATATTTATGCATTTATATGTAACAATGATAATAAAAAAGTTATCAATTTTAGGACTGAGAGAGGGACATGAGAGGGTTTGGAGGGAAGGAACATGGGGGGGGTTTGTAGGAAGGGTACATAGAAAGGCTTGGAGGAAGACAGCAAAGTGGAAAGTGATGTAATCGTATTTTAATTTTAAAATTTGAAGAAAAATAAGAATAAGTGACCTTCCATTCTATATGATCTCTATTGAGAAATTTTCAGTGCTGTCTGCCTGTATTAGATTCAAGCTATGAATTGTGTTTTTATTATACAGAGAACTGACAAGTGTGGGTGTCTGCAGCCAATATTAGAATGTCTTCGAGACAAAAAAGATAATGGTATGGCCTTAGCTGTTAATTATATCCTCCTGGACTATGCTCAAAGGGCAGAGATCGCAGCTGATGACAATCTCCTCCAGATTTCAAAGACTTTAATCCTTTTACATAAAACCTTGCCAAAGTAAATTGTACTGGATCTAAGAGTACACAGGCATCTCCTAAGTACTGCAGAAGCAATCATATAATAGGGAGAGTCTGAACTTTATCAAAGCAGTGACTCAATATTTACATATAATATTAATTATGGAAATGAATTATTTCAAGATTAAAAGCATCATTTTCAAAATACATTGAAGACTAGAGTGATAGCGCATACTTCCCAAACCTGGAAAGATAAGATATGAAGAAAAACTTCAGGTTTGAGCATAGCTTGGGAATGATTGCCAGGATTTATCTCAAACAAAAAAAATGAAAATATTATTTATTACATTCTAATATTTAATTTCTTTCTTAATTATAATCTAATAAATGCCAGAGTATCATTTGTGGCAATTTTCAAACAGGAGTCATTTTAAAACAGACATAGCCTGTGCTCACTCATTATTCATTTTCTTGGAGAAATATAAATGTTTCAGGTGCAGACACTGAAATTATTTATGCATAATGAAGTTTATAGAACACTGCAATATATATTTTAGACTAGAAAAATATATTATTTTTAGGTTTAAGTCAAAAGACAGTGAGAATATATTATGTATTTTGTTTGACAGTTCTCAATGATGAAAAACCCTCTCAAGTTTCTCATGTTTTGCTTTGTAATTAAAGCCTACAGAAACATAATATTAATTCCAAAGCCATGAACAGAATGTGTATATGTGTTTGAATATGTGTGTGCTTGTGTTATATGTGGTTGCTTGAAATATTATTTTGATATAAAATCACAATAAGTGACTGCCTAAGGCAGGGTACAATCATTACAATTCAATTTCCAGTAGTAAATAGTGTGTTGTTTAAAAATATATGATGTTATTTCTAAAACTATAGGCTGTTCAGGAAATGAGAAGCAAATGAAACAAACAAACCATTATAACTATGGGCTTTTATAACTCTGAAAATAAATCACTCTTTTATTCGTAGTACGTGCTTCAATTTCTTTTCATTTTCACATTGCCTTCATCTACGTTCATATACTTAAGAAAGAAATTGAATGGAAATGATCAGTGCATATGTATTACAATTACTCCTAATCATCTACCCATCTTTATACTTTTCTCTTACAATTCTTATGCTCAAACATTTACTTGAAATGTTCTAAGTATCATTGTTAGTTAATATTATCTTACTCATATTTATGACTCAATATTCTTTTTGCACATTGTCCAGTGAGTCATTCCAAGTTATTAACAGGGTTGATCAACTTCCATGAACAAGGAAGTTGATCTACTATTTGGTTCACTTAGGTAGGCATGTTTATTGTTTTAAGTGATCACATTATATACTTTTATTTCCTTTTCATATTTTGTCAAATTATTATATTGACCTCCCTCATTGGCATTTGTAAACATCCCCTTGATCTGCTGTCCCTAACAAGTGCTAATTTAATCTTAAAAAATTTTCTTTCATTTTTACAGAAACAATTTATGTTAATCCAGAGATATTCCATATGATCTTTTTTCCTTTTTTTGCAGATTAAAGAAACATTTATGAAGTTTCATTTCATTTAGAAACTGGGTTTGGAATTTAAAATGGAAGAAAGCCTATACAAAGAATATTGAAATATTCTTTTTTATAACAAAATAAGATATAATAAGATTTAAAAAAGCTAACTCATTTAAGTTGGACAAGTCAGACAAACAGATGGAAAAGAGCCCAACAGAACTCACAAGAATCAGCCACTTGTTCACACACTTAGGAATATCATTAAAAAATAATAATTAACAGGAAACTATAACATAGACACAGAGGATCTAGTGCAGAGCCACACAGGCCATGTGACTGCTTCTTCAGTGTCTGTGAGTTCATACCAGCTTTGTTTATTTTGATTTAGAGGGACTTGTTTTCTTGGTGTCCTCTATCCCCTCTGCCTCTTACGCTCTTTCTGCCTCCACTTCTGTGGTTGTCTGGCCCCTGAGGGGAGGGATTTGATGGAAGCATCCTATTTAGGACTGAGTCAGGTTTCCTGACTCCTGTGTGTGCTTGAATGCACAAGCCAGAACCTGTTTTGGGGGGTTTTTGTTTGTTTGTTTTTGGTAGGTCTTTATAGAACATCTTCAATATTAGCTTAGAACTTAATCTACAATGAAAAGAATTCTACTGGCTGGCAAGATGCCTTAACAGCTGCAAGTGTATAATGTCATGTTTGACTAGATGATTTTAATGTCCAGAAATCATATTCTGTAGAGAGAACTGACAGCCAGAAATTGTCCACTGAATTTCTTATGTGCTGCAGGCCCTGCATGAAGCCACACATTCACACATACACATTTAATTTAATAAAAAAATAAATTTTATCTTTTAAATATACACTAATTTATTATTTTTTTACCTTCTATAATCGTCTCTCAGAATACAGCGCTCCCACAGCCTCTCCTCAGTCCACTCATCCCTTCTCTACCAGATCGACTGCTCCTCCATTTCACTTCAGAAAAGAGCATGCCTCCCAAGGATATCAACCAAGCACTGCCAAGAAGCAATGAGAGTAGGCACAAAGCTTCATATCAAGGCTGGATAACACAACCCAGTAGAAGGAAAGGGGTCCCAAGAGCAGGCAACAGAGTCAGAATCACCTCCACTACCAGTGTTAGGAGTCTCACAAAAACCCCAAGCTAATCTACCACAACATATACTTAAAGGACCTAGTACACACATATGAAGGCTTTGTGATTGTCTCTTCAGTCTCTGAGCCCCTATGAGCCCTGCTTAGTTGCTTCTGTGGAACTTATTCTTCTAAAAAGAAAATTTTATATCTTCCCAAATATACAGATAGGTTATGGTTGCTGAACTCAAAGAATTTCAAACTTAGTAAAGGATAATTTAATCATAATAATTGAACAATACAAATAATTACATCAGTTATCACATTTGAGTAATTAAACAAAGAGGTCAATCACTGCTTATATGTACATATAAGCTAGTAGTATAAAAAATATGCTGATATATGGCAAAGTATTTTGATTTTAACATTAGAAACTGATCTAGTCATAAATGAATGTAGGTATTAACTCTTTCTTTCTACAGAAATGAATATCTAGTCCTTGATTCCAATTTTGTTTAGTACTTGGTAACTGATCAGCATCCTTGTATAGGGTCTTCAAAAGAACTTGAGATAGAATTTGAAATAGACAAAAGCAAGAGTAATTGATATAGATGAGGAATTCATTTATTAATCTTATCCTTAAAAGAAGCTGTTTGCTCTTTTGTCATAGAAATATTTGCATTGTATTTTAAAATTTTAGATACAATCACAGAGATATTATTTCATCTTGATCTATTGTGGTCAAAGAATTGACCTCTCATACATTATTCTTGAAACTCTCAAAAAGAGGAAAATTTTAAAGTCTGGCTTAAAAGCATAGGTCAATTCTTAAATTCCAGGAATGGCATCTCTTCTTCTTAGCTCCATACTTAAATGAATAAAGACTACTACAGTTTTATTACTATAAAATGATATTGAATCATGTTATATGTGAAAAATTATGTTTGGAAGCAAGTGAATATTTACTTTAGAAACTGGGATAGATGATAATTGTATATATTATAAAATAATAGTTCATTTTACATTAAAATATAGTGTTATTATTCATCATTTTAAATTGTATTGTTACTGATTTCATGTTATTACATTTAGTTTAGTACTGTGCACCACACAGATTTACTTCTATTCAGAAGACCTTATGGGATAGATAATATTCAGAAAGCTTTTCGCCTTTAACATTATAAATAAAGTCATTCAAGACTGGAAACCAGTGATTGATTCAGAAGCTAAATTGTAACACATTTTCTTTTGTGGTATATTATAATATAGATTTAGCCATAGAAAATAAATTACCTCCTAAAGGCATATTGCTGTTTAGTTGCTCAAAATTAAATCTGGTATTGCATTTATGTTTCATGGGTTATTATTCTAACATTTGAAATGAGAGAACTGAGGCAGAAGGCTGTGATATGTTTTGCCTGAAGGTCCAATGAAATTCAGCAAACTATTCCTGCATGCTTTATATACTAAAACCAGTTTGGTAGTTTTGCTTATTAAAACAAAAACAATTAAAATCACCAACTTTTCAAAAGATAAGTCGTCAAATTGAAAAGTGAACAAACAATCTTTCAATGTGTATTTCTATTTTTATATAGCAGTAAAATAACAATATAATGAGAAAATTTCCTAAAATTAAATTATTAAAAATAATTGTCCACTTTGATAAAATGTGATTTTACAACCTGGTATTGGTCTTCATTCATTAAGAGCTTTATAATTAAATTTTAAATCAGTGATACTTTATTAGCTTGTCACAATTGGTACATGAGTCTTTTTACATTTTAGACTTTCAAGCATATAAGCATATAGATTTTACCAGTGGCTTTCTATACCATCCTGTGTTTAAAAAATATTGAAAATAGAAATAACCCTGCATATTCTTAAAATTGAAGAGTATTGCTAATTTAAAATCTTTGTAAAATGTTCTAATTTGTACTACATAATTTATTAGTATGTGTCTTAATCTATACAAAATCACAATAATAAAATATTTATTAGATATTAAAATATCAAATAAATTCTTAATAGTAATATATTTAAATAATAAATATTGTTTGATAATAAATTAAATACTAACTATTAAAATATTTACTGACTTATTTCTTATGTTTGATTGTATATAGTTCATGTAATTATAGCTCAGTATATTTTGGAAAATTGTGTCTTGTAAAAAGTCTGAAAATAGGTAAATTAGGGTTTATTTATATCTTATTTGACATAATACAGAATTTACTACAAATATTACATGACCAATGATAATTTTTCTAATATAAAAATCTGCCAAAAATCATTTACCCTGCTCCAGAAAAATTAATGTGAATATAACCAATCAGATTTTTGAATCAATAGTCAAGGAAATTTTAATACAACTGTTTTCCACACATGTACCCAAATGTATTTTCAAGCCCTGGTGTTACATACTTAAATGCATGAGACCAATCACCTCTTCTATATATTACTACAATTTCATCTAGGTCATTATCCAATATATTATGGTCTTGGCTTGAATATGGCCCTCACTTATGAAACAACACAGCAATTTGTTATCCACTTAAAAATAAAAAATAACATACAAATAGAATCATGTGCTATGCACAATCATTTGGTCTAGACTGGTTTTTAAGACCTCTTGATGATGTGTTTTACTTCTATGACTGGAGGTGTGCTCATCTATATTATTTCTAGGTCCTAGCTAGTAGTAGGGAAGGTTCTATGAACCTACCAGTATAAAGAATTTATTGTTAATATAAGGTTACATTTCACTCATAATAATATTACAAATTACAGTTTACCAATATGACTCTCAATAGATCTTCATTATTATAAGAAACAGTCAAACTAACACAAGTATATGTAAGCAATCATTTCTTTTCCTCTTTCCCAATTTTTAGTGTCACCACCAAAAAAACTATACTGAGAGGCTTACTGTGATCTGTTACTGAAAATATAAGCCATATTTGCCTAATAGTTAGAGAAATTTCAAATCACTATACGGGTCTGTCCTCTGAAGACCTCTTATTGAAATTGGTTGCTTTTTTATTTTTTTTTTAGTTTTGATTAGATTTACTATTATGTTTATTTAAGTGTATATATGTGTGTGCATGTTAGTACATGCGTATGGATGCCCCAGGAAGGCAGAATAAGCTCTGAGTCTGATAGAACTGAAGTTATAGTAGGTTGTGAGACCATCATTGTAGGTAATGAGAATTGACTTCTGTTCCTCTGCAGAAGTAGCAAGTGTTCTTCTTTTTTTGAGATTTTTTATTAAGAAATTTTTTATTCATTTTACATACCAATCACAGATTCCCCTTCTCTTTCTTCCTCCTACCCTTCCAGCATTGCCCCCAACCCACATCCCATTCCCTCCTCCTAAAAGGTAAGGCCTCTCATGAGGAGCCAGCTGAGCCTGGTACATTCAGTTGAGGCAAGTCCAAGCCCCTCCTCCTGCATCAAGGCTGTGAAAAGTGTCTCAACATAGGTAATGAGCTCTAAAAAGCCAGTTCATGTACCAGGGATGAATCCTGATCCTACTGCCACAGTACCTTTTAAGCAGATCAAGCTACATGGACTGTCTCCCTTATGTAGAGGGCCTAGTCCAGCCCCATGGAGGTTCCAAAGCTGTTGATCTAAAGTTCCTGAGTTCCCACTAGCTTGATATGGTTGTCTCTGTAGGTTTCCACATCATAATCTTAATGCCCCTTGCTCATAGAATCCTTTTTCCCTCTCTTTGACTGGACTCCTGGAGCTCAGCAAGGTGCTTGGCTATGGATCTCTGCATCAGCTTCCATTAGTTACTGGATGGAGGCTCTGTGATGACAGTTAAGGTATTCACCAATCTGAATACCTGGGTAAGCCAGCTCAGGCACCCTCTCCACTATTGCTAGTAGTCTAAGCGGGGGTCATCCTTATGGATTCCTGAGAATTCCCCTGGCACCAGGATTCTCTCTATCCTCATGATGTCTCCCTCTATCAAGGTATCTCTTTGATTTCTCTCCCACTCTGTCGCTGTTCCAGATTGACAATCCTGTTCTTTTATGTTCTCATTGTCCATCCCGTACCCTCTATTGCCCCATTTCCTCAGGTTTACTCCTGGAGATCTCCTCTGTTTCCCCTTCCCAGGATGATTCATTCATCCCTCTTAGGGTCCTCCATGATAAAGATCTTGGAGAGATTAGAAATACAAGGAATATACCTAAACATAATAAAGGCATTTCACATCAAGCTGACAGCCAACCCTCAAATCAAATGGAGACAAACTCAAAATAATTCCACTAAAATCAGGAACAAGACAAGGCTGTCCACTCTCCCCATATCTATTCAATATAGTACTTGAAATTGTAGCTAGAACAATAAGACAACAAAAGGAGATCAAGGGGATACAAACTGGAAAGGAAGAAGCCAAACTTTCACTCTGCAGACCATATGATAACATACATAACTGACCCAAAAAATTCTACCAGGGAAGTCTTACAGTTAGCACCTTTGGTAAAATGGCAGGATACAAGAATGACTCAAAAAATCAGTAGCTCCCCTGTATACAATAATAAATGGGCCAAGAAAATAATCAGAAAAACATCATCCTTTACAATAGCCACAAACATAATAAAAATACCTTGGGGTAACTCTAACTAAGCAAGTGAAAGTCCTGTATGACAAGAACTTTAAGTCTCTGAAGAAAGAAATTGAAGAAGATACCAGAAAATGGAAA
>CABHPH010149615.1:14806-26379 GCA_902168325.1 Peromyscus nudipes
CTGTCTTTTGGTAAAAGAGACATACCTCCTACCTTTAATTCCATAATATTCTGACTGAAGAGATGATTATAGAGAAAGAAATCACAGAAATACAGATGTGGACACCTGTCATTGCATGAAGCAATTATTCTGAAGTGAAAGGTGGAATGAATTATTTGAGTGAATTCAACTCCCTTCATCACCAATGAAATAAGACAATTTATTACAAGGAAGCATCAGGTCCCACTAGAGCTCAGGGAACATACGCCGATATGCCTAATATTCACCTTTTAACACTCCGCAGAATGCAATCAAATCCTCAGGGTGGCTCCTGTCCTTTAATATACATGAATTGTGTATTAGATGAATCCTCGGTACAAACTAACCCCCTCATGGATTGCTTATTTGAAGCAAAAGAACAAATTGTATCAGACTCAGTGCAGGAGAAAACAAGGCTGTTTCAGGCCGAATGGAGGACACGCATTTCTCACAGTTGCTTCGATTGATTATCTAGGGTCATTTTGACCATGCATGACTTTTACCTTTCAAGTCAGTTTTAGAGTCTATATTTTGGGGAATTTCTATCCTCAAATATCTTGAGCAGTTCTCAAAATTTCATTAAAGGTCAGATGGGGGAAGAAGAGTGTAGTGGAAAAACCACATCTGCTGGAAGGGTGATCATGTTTTCTGTCCTTTATTATGGATACCACTCTCTGTAGCACCCCAGAGGTACCATGCTCATTCTCCGAGCTTGCAAACTACTGGAACATAGACAATATCCCATTTTCTTTTGCTGTGTTGAATCCACAGCTAAATTTTATGCTTCAAAAACTTTCAAAAAACTTAGGAAGGAAGACATTTATGTTAACATGAATACTCAGAGAAAATCAATAAGAAAGTGACCCTAAAACAGTGCTCATTTTGATGATAATTCATTTGTAATCTTTTCGGAAATTTAGAGCCTGATATTCCAGTTTCGAAATATGGGCTGCTCTAGGGAAATCATTAATATCTCTAAGCTGAATACAATACAGTTACAAAATCATTTTTCCAAAGAGATCCAACAAATGGGAACATGAGGAATTATGAACACTTGTGAATTCAGGGAACTTACCTGGTTCTGAATTTTATTCCAGTTTAGAGACTTGTGCCTCTTATAGAAGAATTGCAATACTTAGCTATTATTTGTGAAGCATAGGAGGTCCTTGAAAATCACTGCCGGGGAGAAGAGGATAAGATGAATGGCTTAGCCGTGGAAGTATCAGAACCAGGAAAGGGTGAGTTGGAGGAAGGGAAAGGAGAGCGAGGTAGAAGAGAGAAAAAAGGAGTGGTAAATAGCACTAAGGACTTTTCGAAAGAGTCACATGGAAGCTCATCACTGTAGAAGCTTCCTAAAATATATCTACGTACCCATACATTAAAAGTGTTAAAATGGAGTTACACTATAAAGGGGTAACAGTGCCCCTACTGGACCGCAGAGGTAAACAAACAAAAAGCCAAGTGTCAGGAATGGATTAATTATTTTGTTTGGAATTGTTTGCTGGTGAGATCCCAAAGACCATGAAACACTGCAGGCTATTGCTAATGTTCTTAATTATCTTCCATAATTTGATAGTAAGACCCTGTTTCTGAAGATACCACACACTTGCATTGGAACATGGAAAAATCAACCTGGTGCTGACCTGGAAGCTTCATCCTTACTGGCTAGCTTTCATACTGCTGAAAGTGTTATATATGCTAAAATAAACAGTATTCTTTTGACTGACCTGGCAAGATATGGGGCAGAAGTGAAAAGTAATGTGGGAGTAATATACCACTTTCTGATTTATTTAAATCCTGTTCCAGAAGGTGAAACCCATAACTAGCACCATTAGAGTCAAGAACCTATGGCTAGACAAATCATAGACTCTAGGAGAGAACCTACTGCTTTTATTCTGCTAAATAGGCATAGTACTAAACTAATGGCTAAGGATATATCATTAAACTCATATATTTATCAGTTTAGCCATCAAATCTCATCAGAGAAGCTCTGTTGGCAATAGATGATCATCAACACAGAGACATGCAACTGGCCACAGTGCAGAGAATAAGAGGCTTTATAGAGTTCAGCTCTCAATAGAACACACATACCACATTCCCTTTTCCAAAAGCTCAGGTATCATTGTGGAAAATGGGGCAAAAATAAGAGCCAGGTGTAGTGGATGACTACAAGGGAACACTGGTTTCTAGAGACAGCAGGGCAGCCACTCTTATGAACTCAGAGTGGTTATAACAGCATGAACAAGGCTTGTGCAAATCCAAGTCAAATCAAAACCCAGTGTGGAGACAGGAACTGGAGACAAAGTTCTACCTTTAGCCTAGAAACTATTGTCTGTTTTTAGCTTCTGGGAAATAAGAGTCAGTTTATTGTAAGAGTGTAGCCCCTAATAATTTGACAACACTTCCAGCAGAAAACTACACATCCAAGAATATTTGGGAAGAACAAATCGACCTTGATGAGGAAAAACAGGACACAAAGTAGGGTATGATGGGAAGGGGGAATGATTCCCAGTAGAGTTAGGGGAAAGAGAGTGAATATGACGAAAACCTGTAGAAATCCTCAAAGAAAATAAGTATATAATATTATATAATAAATATATATGGTTTATTTCCAAGATTTACATAAAATATTTTCTGTAATTATTTTTCATTTATATGATGTAAATTTTTAAATGTAAAGTGATGCTTCTTAGGTTTTTTTTATGCTATAATACTATGTCCTAAGTCAGCATTTAGTGATAGCAGCCAGCCACATGCCGAAGGCATCTCATTTCTGATGCTAATGGTTATTTAACAGTCACGCTAGGAAAAAATACAATTTGTCTGTTTACCATGGAATTACAGTCAAATCCAAGTATACAGACATCATGAGGATACTCCTCCAGGTAAATACTGAGAGTCAACTGATGTAGCTAAGTATTACTAATGATCAATTGCTTCCCAGGCATCTAGGTCTCTTAACATGTAGTGGAATAACAAAAGCACCAATGGATAGTTTTCTACTGATCTAGCAATGAATTTGTAATGGCCGTCACTGTTCCTGCTAAAAGACATATTGGATTCTGGAGAGACACCAATTGGTGTCTTTTGGGAAGACACCATGGGGGAGTCTTTTAACTAAATACAACTGTCCACCTTTGCAACATTCCTAATGCTGATGCTGTGTCCATGCAGATTTCAACTTAAATAGAAAATATTCTCTTGGACAACTTAAGTAGTATTATTCTTTTCTTTCACCCAAGATTCTGTTTTAGTCTTCAACTTACGCCCTTAACAAATCTTTACAAGGCTGTAGCATGAATTTTATGTGGTCTTAATAGAAAACAAACCTGGGCCCGGTATTGAGGTGAATGCTGAATGACCAGAGAAGCAGAACAAGTCCCAGCCACCTCACCTTGCCAATTCCTCAGCTGATCCTGTTTCCTTATACTGGATACCTCTCAGCTGAATTGTGCTGCTCAAAAGTTAAAAGCTTAACCAGCCAGTTCCTGGTTTTCATGCCCTATGTACCTTTCTGCTTTTTGCCATGACTTCCTGGGATTAAAGGCTCTTGTTACACGCCTGGCTGTCTCCAGTGTGGCCTTGAACTCATAGAGATCCAGATGGATCTTTGCCTGTGGAATGCTGGATTAAAGGTGTGTGTGCCACCATTTTCTGGCCTCTATATCTAGTGGCTGTTCTGTTCTCCGACTCCAGATAAGTTTATTAGGGTGCACAATACTTTGGGGAACACAATATCACCACATAAGGCCCTTTTTTACCCAATGAGTATTTAATTACTAGTCTATGTCATACAACTTAGTGATATGAGCTGATGATGGTTGTGACTTATTTTTATAGAAAATACAGCATGAATATTAAAGTTTTAAAAATGATTCTCTTTTAGTTTTTGGTTCATTTAAACTGGCAGAGGGGAAATCAATATGCAAATAATATCTAGAAGTCATTTTTCTGAGTATTGGACATTGCTGAATAAACAAAATTTCAGTATTTGTTTATTTATTTATGCAGGCTATCTGTATCTTAGGGAGATTTGAAACTTACTATGCAGACCAGACTGGCCTTGAACTTGCAGTGACCCTCCTGCATCTGTCTCCCATATGCTAGGATTGTGTTCATGGATAACTGCATCAGTATTGCATTTATTACTTTCAAGTGTGTCTTTGTGACAACTAAGATGGTTAAAAATATCTACTGCCCAAGATCAATTAAAATGTTAAAGAATATGTCAGGAAAAGTATATTTGTTTCATTAGCTTCAGTCATTGTTTTTCAAACATAAGTACATCTAATTAAGGCATTATGTAATTAATTACCTACAGTTTCAAAACATGGTGGTGATTTGGGAGAAATATGTATGATATGTTTAGCACTATCAGAGGAGGCTTTGGTGTTGAATTCTAAAATACTAGGAAACCTTTGCCATAGCAGTTTCCAATATGTAATGAAAATGTTCCTCATTCATCCTGAATGACAGACCATTTTATCACATTGAATATAAGAAACACTTTAAGTGAATTTTTCAAATTATGAATTTGATTGCCAAAAATACAATGTGATTTTACTTTTAAATCCTACCACAACAGGCTTCTCAATTTAATTTCACGTTCTGAGGGAAGAGAAGCCTGTAACATATAGTCTTAATTTACAGTGGCTTTCCCTTTAGAAAACAGTAAGAATATGCTGATTGCTTTCCTGTGGCAGCATGAGGGCAATTGAAACTTTCTAGGCAGCTCCCCGTTATTTATTTCTTCTGGAATTGGTTAAAAATTGAGTGTATTTTTTATGTCACTCACACCTCTCCAAATTTTCACTCAAAAGTCACCTTGTTATAAGAAAGCAGATTTGGCAGGCTTCAGATTATCTACAGAAAAAAAAAATTGGATAATGTATTTTTTTAATGGAATTAAGGTTTGGCCAGACAATCTTTCTTTTATCCTGCACAGGCACTTTTTCAGAATGCTCCAATGTTTGATAGGTGTGTAATAATTTCATTAATGAACTTCGTGCTAGGCATTCCCAGTACTTATTCATCTCCCCAACTGTTTCTCCAACTTTAGGAATTACATTAATTTCCTGTCAACACAATAACATGTTACCACAGATTTGGTGGTTTAAGATGAAATTCATATATTTATTTCAGAGTTGCAGAGGGGAAAGTTAGAAATAGGATAAAAGCAAAGTAACAGCATGGCCACCTTGCTCTCGAAGGCTCAAGAGGAGTCCTTTATCTTGCTTTCTCTAGCTTTTGTGGCTTACTTGCATTCTTTGCTGTGGTCTCTTCCTTAATATAAAAACCCAGTCACACTTTTCCAAGCCTCCCCCACTCCAGCCCCTGCTTTAAATTCACACCCTTTGTCTAACTATGACTACCCTGCTTTCCTTAATAAGAATTTTTGCGACTGTACTGAACTCACATAGATATTGTATCTCCATCTCAAAGCCCTCATCATATCTGCAAAATACCTGTGCCATGTGTCAAGGAGTTCAGGACTTAAGATGTGAGCATCTTTGGGGAGCTAATTTTTGTACCCAAGCACTATTACTTTTTTTTTTCGAGACAGGGTTTCTCTATGTAGCCCTAGCTGTCCTGGATCTCGTTCTGTAGCCCAGGCCGGCCTCAAACTCACAGAGATCCACCTGGCTCTGCCTCCCGAGTGCTGGGATTAAAGGCATGTGCCACCACCGCCCAGCTTGCACTATTACTATTTTTTGGGCAGTAATATCAGTACACTTCTTTTTAAGTTCTAAGGTCCTTAGTGGGGTTTCTTGTTAATATTTATTGTATATATTCATTTTACAAGGCATTGTAAAGGTCATTTACATACAGGTTTGTGTTGTATATTTGAGTCCCTTCTAGTTTTATTCTGTTGCTGTGATAAAAGACACTGAGCAAAACCAAAATGAGGAGGGGAGAGTTTATGTAATCTTACACTTCCAGATCAAAGTCCATCATTGACAGAGAAAGTCATGGTAAGAACTCCAGCATAGAACCTGGAGGCAGAGCGGTTCACTTTCCTATACAGCACTAACTCCAACCAGGGAACTCACAGCATGGAGATATAATGGGAACTATGGAGGATGCTGCCTGATAGCTGGCTTTCTGGCTGGCTTGTTTATATCTTGCTTTCTTATATAGCCTAGGACTATGAATGGTACTGCCCCCAGTGGACTGATCCCTCTCTAGCAATCAAGGCCACATGAACAATGATACAGGCCAAGATGATCTGGGCAATCCCTCATCTGAAACTCCCCGAGAAGGGCCTAGGCTCAAGTAGATGCCTGAAGCTTAACTAAGACATTCCCCATGGACTCCCCTACTCTGCTCATCCTTATAAGATCCCTTTGTTTCTCTAGAGAGTTTTGTTTATGCTTTCAGTCAAAAATTCATATGTGATTTTATGTTTCTTTACAAAATCTAGGAACCATGAATGAGAGAAAATATATGACATTTGTCTTCTTGAGATTGGTTTAATTTTCCTAATATGATTATCTCTGTCCTAGGTGTCCATCAACAAAAGTGTATATAAAAATGTGTTACATATGCATGATAGATTTTTCCTTTTTTATTAATTAATTTCATTCTTTGATAATAATGCAGGATACTGAAGCCTGGGACCAGGTCAGATTTATTAAAAGATGAATTCAATACAGTACACTCTCGAATATAGAATGAAGCTGCCCCGTTGCCTCTTTGTTCCCATGGAGAACAAACTGCAAGCCATACTTCTCCGCCGCTTGCTGCCAGCTCTTCCCAGCCCAAGTTAGAGCGAGAAACACTCCTTCCATTCTTATCAAGTCATGTATCTTCAGAGAAGACCACCTACATTGGGCCAAGCCATTCCACAATTGGCTATCGGACCAAATTTCCACAACAGGTAATTCCACACACACACATATATTTTCATCACTACCTCTCCCTACTGATCTCCTCTTATCTTCCTCCTGTCCCTATCAAATCTTCCCCTTTCTCTCTCTGAGTCCATTTTACAGATTCATTGCATTTAGATTTATTATATGACATATTTAGTTTAACGAGAACCATCTGTGGGAGCATTCGATTGGAACTACCCATTGGAGCCTAGTGGGGTCCCCAGTGGATACATAAGTGAAGGCAATGACTCCCCTTCTCTTTGAATCTATTAGCAGTAAATAGTTTAGTGATGAGGAGTAGCATCCCCTGGGCCTCTTCCACCCATTCTTGACTGTATAATGAAATTTTTAAGACAGAAGGAAAGTATT
Organism: Peromyscus nudipes; assembly: GCA_902168325.1. Lineage (NCBI taxonomy): Eukaryota > Metazoa > Chordata > Mammalia > Rodentia > Cricetidae > Peromyscus > Peromyscus nudipes. The sequence continues at coordinate 22,066 of CABHPH010149615.1, forward strand.
TTGATTGTAGGAGAAAGGATACACTTGGAACAACCATGTCAGACTTTTCTGTTTGTGTCTGGGTGGTGTTTATGCATGTGTGGTTGTGTGCCTAAATGCGTGGAGGTGCATATGTATGTGTTCATGCAGTTGGAGGCAAGAGGTTGAAGTAAGATGCCTTTATTGAGACATGATAGCTCACTGATTTAACTGATCTATTCTAGTTAGGAAACTTACGTTCTGACTTCTTCCATTCCCACCCTTCTTTATCTTCCCCCTCCCCTGCTATTCTTCCTCTTCCCCACATTCTTGTATTTTTGTTTTGTCTACATCCTTCTGGGTTTGACTGGAGTGATCTGTGTGGCATAGGGATTAGAACTATCTATTGGACCCTTGTCGGTTCACCAGTGGGCACGTAACTGAAGACAGTGACTTCCTCTCTTCCAGAGTCTATAGTAACTTGAAGTTCAGTAGTAAGGAGTAGAATCAAATGAGCTTGTTCCCCATCCTTGACTACTGAGAGGGTCTGTTTTGTGTAGTCACCATTCAAATAATTAAACCTTTTGTGAGTTTCTTAATAAGACTGGCTGTGTCCAATGTCCTTTTCTCTATCTTCAGGTTCTTACATTCTTTCACACTGATTCCTGAGCCTTACAGGCTATAATATAAGTGACTTATTTGGAGTGCAGCCTTCATCCATGAATCTCTGCATTCACTGGATTCAATGGAAATTTCTCTTACCAGGGATGAGAGTGCCCTTTGTCTAAGGATATTTAAAAGGCAATTGGACAACAGCTAAACATCAGTAATAATTTGTTTCATAGGGCCTGAGATCTTCCAATATATGAGGTTTTTGTAAGGCTTACAGAACAAGAAACAAGATACCTTCTGTGGACAGTGCCTTGAATCCAAACAGAAAGTGGTTGGTTACCCCTGTAATATTGTACCACTATTGCATGTGTGGGCACATCTTGCTTGGCACTTTGCTGATGTAGTTCAGAGTTCATTGCTGGGTAAGTCTATTGATATACGTTCTTTCCTAGTAGCTTGTATGCTGTCTTATGGCACTTTGAAAGATAGTTACCTGGGGGCAGCTTTTCGGTCCAATTCCAACTTGATTCCTCTGTATCTTACAACCATGCTTTGTGCTGTTTTCAGTAACATGGTCTTATCATCTAGTTCTGGTGGGTAGACAAATGGAAAGGCAAGAGCCTATACTGTTTAGGGGACCTCTGGGACCTTCCTGACCAAGAATTATGTGGGTATCCCATCCGCTTCTAGGAGCAGCATTATCTAGACTTATAGAGTATCTTTATTCGAACTACTTTTTAAATATTTTTAATTTGGTTAGTAGGCAGTAAGTTTTGATTTGGCTTTTAAATGCCTTTTTCATTTGGTTTACCCATCATCACGCCATTAGGCTCGTTATTGTTTAACTCTTTCTGCTCCCAGTAATCTCCCTCCAAATATTCATTTTACTTACTTTCTATCTTTCCTCTCTTCAGCCCCTTCAAACACTAGCCCCTTTCTAGTCTACATAAATCTACAGATGCTCCAATCTAAATACACAGAAATAAGGGCCCAAGCTAGCATTCTCACAGGAAAGACAACATGTGATACATGTCCTTCTGGGCCCTAGTTGCCTCTCTCAATTTCTCTTTTTTACCCCCAGTTTCATTCACTTTCTTACAAATTTTATAATTTTGCTTTTCTTTGTAGCTGAATAAAATTATGTTGTGGACATGTTCCAAATATTCATTTTACAATTCCTCAATTGATGGACATCTAGGCTGATTCCCTTTCTTAACTCTTGTGAATAAAGCAGCAACAAGCATGGATACCTAAATGTCTCTGTAATAGTGTATATAGCCCTTTGTGAGTATGCCCAGGAATGGTTTGTGTGGTAGTTTTATTTCTCATTTATTGGGGGTCCTCTAGATTTCTAAAATGAATGTACTAGATTATACTCCAACTAACAGTGTTGGTCCCCCAAATCACACCAGCATCTATTGTAATTTTTATTCTTTATGATGACTATTTGCTTGGGGTGAGTTAGAATCTTAAAGTGGTTTTAATCTGCATTTCCAGGTGGATAAGCACGTTGAACAATTTGGGTGTTTATTAGCCACTTGCATTTTCTTTTTTGAGAGCTCTCTGTTTGGTTTTACACCCCATTTTTAATTGGATTGTTTTCTTGATATTGAGTGTCCTGTATCCCTTGAATATTCTGGTCACTAATACTATGTCAGAAATACAGTGACATTTTTGCATTTTGTGACATATTCATTTTACAGCCTGACAGTTTCCTTTGCTGCACAGAAACCTTTAGTTTGGTTAGATCTCATTTGTCCATTCCCGGTCTAATTTTCTGTGTCACTAGAGTCCTATCCAAAAAGTCCCTGCCTGTGCCTATGTATTGAAGCACACTCCCTACTTTTTCTTCTAGCAGTTTCAGAGTGTCGGGTATTATGTTAAGGTCATCGATCTGTGTAGACTTGAGTTTTGTGTAAGATGAGAGATAGGGATCTAAAAGTTCATCTTCTGCATTTTGATATCTGATTTTCAAAGCACCTTTTGTTAGAGAGGTTGTCTTTACTCCAAGCTATGTATTTTTAGCATCTTTGCAAAAAGTCACATAGATGTAATTATATAGACTCCTATAGAGGTCCTCAACTCGATTCCGTTGATCTATGTCTCTGTTTTGGTCCTAGTATCACACTATTTTTTATTACTATGACTCTGTAATATAGCTAGGAACCAGTAATGGTTATGCCTCTAGCAGTCTTATTTTTGTTCAGGCTGTTGATTATGATTCGTGATGGACTTCTAGCACACCGAGTTAGCGTATTAATGTGGGATGGCAGGCCATACAAAGGAGGAGGGCAGTTGTGGAGGCTCTGTGAAGCAGTTTCTGGGGTGTTGTGAGTCTCTCATCCTGCTGGCTGCTTGAAGCAGAGCACTGTCAGAGTTCTTATTGTTCCAGGGAAGGTTCTGGAGCTGGCTGGGTGGGCTGGGATGTGTTTTTGGTTTTACTCTGCTGGCCATTTGAAACAGAGCACAGGGCATTTTTCCAAGGCATGGTTGATAGTGATGGTGTTGTTAGGAACATGGAGAGTGAGTGTTGGAAGGGGTGGCCACAGCCATTTTGAGAATGTATCAGGTATGTATTCACTTCCATTTTCTTCTTCATTTCAATTTTCTGCTCTTCACTCCATGCCTCTAATGTTTGATTTGTATTATGTTTTCATTTTGTTTATTTTATTTTATTTATTTTTTTTCCAAGACCGGGTTTCTCTGTGTAGTTTTGGTGCCTGTCCTGTATCTCACTCTGTAGACCAGGCTGGCCTCGAACTCACAGAGATCTGCCTGGCTCTGCCTCCCGAGTGCTGGGATTAAAATGGTGCACCACCATCGCCTGGCTTGTATCACGTTCTTATCTGTGCAGCTTATTATGGTTTTACTTATACACAAAACTTACATAATGTACTTTTTTCATCCTTTTCACTAAAATCTGTCCTTTCCACATTGGAGAGATACATCTAGCTATTTACTTCTACTTGTTTGCCAGTTCAAATTCACTGCATTTTGTATTTATTTACGTAGATATAGCTTCATAATTTACTTTCAAGTACCTATTTGTACAAACAATAGAGTGATGAATAGCCTTTGCAATCTAGTAATTAGGGTGTTATGTGAAAATTTTCTTTGATGTAAATCCTAGGGTGACATTGCAGGGTCAGCAGTCTGGACTGAAGGAAATGTTCCCAGACATGAATTTACTCTTGCTAGCAGAACACAATCATTCTTGCTTCATTTCCTTACCAACATATGGCCTGCTAATTTCTGCTAGTTCATAAAGTACATGGTGGCATCTCATTACTTTAGTATTTATTCCTGTAGCTACAGATTTGAGTATTTTTACTCTAATATTACTGATTATGCTTTTTTCTGTGAGTGCTCTTTAATGTAATTATTTTCCTTTAATAAATATAGTTTTTATTTATTTTTTTGAGAATGACATAAACCTATATGGTATATTGATCATATCCTACCTCATTCTGCTACAACTGTTTTCAAATGCCCCCACCTTCCACTTTTATGTTTATTTCTTATAACCTACTAAGCCTAGTTAGTACTATCCATATGTTCATGGCCATACAGAATTGGGGGTGGGGAGATTCATGAAGCTGGATGGTAGAGTTGAAATAACAGTCATTTTACACTCTAAGGGTTAGGGTAGGGTTCCAAGCATTTCCAGAGGTCACATGACTACTGCTGATGTGTGGGCTCACCAGAAGAACCATTGTAACCTGTGCTGGCAGATCTTCCAGCTCT
>CABHPH010149616.1:8237-23691 GCA_902168325.1 Peromyscus nudipes
ACACACCTATAGACACACTACACCCTGGAGACACTCCACACACCTATGGACACACTACACCCTGGAGACACTCCACACACCTATGGACACACTACACCCTGGAGACACTCTACACACCTATAGACACTCTACACTCTGGAGACACTCCACACACCTACAGACACTCTACACCCTGGAGACACTCCACAAACCTATAGACACACTACACCCTGGAGACACTCCACACACCTATAGACACTCTACACTCTGGAGACACTCCACACACCTACAGACACTCTACACCCTGGAGACACTCTCCACCCTGGAGATACTCCACACACCCAGAGACTTTCTACACCTAGAGATCAAGTCTTAGAGACATGAGATGACTTGTTCAAGATTGTCAGACTAGTAAGGTGCAAGAGTCAATGATGAAAATCCAGTAGCCAGATTTTTACCCTGTAAAATTACTGATGACATTTATCACTTACAAGGATGTAGTAGGTACCTATCCCTTCACTTGTAAGTTACACCACTAAATAAACCTCCCTTTTAACTAAGTGGAGTGGCCTTAATAATTTCACCAATACAAGGGTTTGGAACTTAACTAATTTCTCAAGTCAATCCATAGAAGCTCTCTGATGCCTCACCTCTGCTATGCATTACTGCATTACAAAGATTCAGAAGTGAGTAGAAAATCCCCATCCTCAGCTGAACATGGAGGTGCTCCCATAGCAGTAAGGCTGAAGCCAGCCTGTGTTACACAGTGAGATCCTGACTCAACAAACAAACAAAAATCAAAAAGCAGGCAAATTAAAACCACCATGTCCGCCATTGAGGATCTTTGCATCTTCCAAAGGAAGTCACAAACCGAGGCATGGATGGATAGATCAGTCCATGGAAGAGGCTGCTCTGACTCGGGTGACTGGTTAGGGCTTCTTCCCCAAAGCAGGTACCAAGTCAAAGTTTCAAAATGTATTTGGAAGGTGATCCCAGGACACACAGACATGTAGTAAAGAGAAGGACAGAAAGGACAGGAAGGCACCACAGGATGTATCACATGTTCCTGCTAAGGAGATCTGGGTTCATTCCCCAGGGAAACTCTGAAACAGTAGATACACAGCTTGTTGTCATCTCAACTACTGGGGGAAAAGGTAGGTATATTCCCCTGTCCTGTCCATCATCCATCCAGGGCTGCTCTGGAGACCTTCGGTCTTTGCATTTCTAGCTTACTGGATACATGGGTCCAGCACACTCTTGACGTATCCTGTGCTTTAAATTTTCATGAGGACAGGAGGAGAAAAGCTGTGTCGCTGTCTCCATTGCCCTAATATCACTTAGGAAAGAAAGCTTCAGAGACGTTCTGTAATTTGCCCAAGGTCACACAGCTAGTGAATATTGGAGCCAGGATTTGAAGGCCAAACAGTCTGGCACTTGCTACCCTGTGAAAGTGAGTGTCCAGCTTCGAGTCACCATCTGCCTGTCCCTAGATGCTCTCTTGGGGAGCTTGCTTTCAGGTGACACCAGGACATGTTCTTGAGAATATACTGTGTAGACATGAGTATTGGGCAAATATTGAGACCCCTACCCTGGTCACAAGTGACAAAGTGTGTCACAGAGAAGGGAGGTATTGCTAAGCTAGATTCCCGGTGTGAAGATTAGGCATTAGACAACAGGGTGCCTACTGCAGGGGTCTGTGTGCCTCTCTCCAAAGGGCCTGGCAGGCTCCATCCCAGAGGCAGAACTGGCCAGAGATGCTAAAGTCAATCCCAGTGACATCAGTCTTTGGCATCTTGTATGATGCCCATGTTCCTGTCCTGGCTTCCTGAGGTCTTTACAACCAAGTCCCATTTGTGTCTTGCAAAGCTCCTAGCCACTCTCCCCAGGCTGCTTTTCCTGCCTATTCTCACCACATCACACTGCCTCCCTGCTTCACAGGGCCACCCTGCTTCACAGGGCCACTCTACTTCACATGGCCACCCTGCATCCTGCCTTTGAGGCCTTGTCCATCCTGAGAGCCTCCGTGGTAAGCTTCCTCTTGCACAGCACCCTTCTCGACAATCTGGGCTGAAGGACTTTGCTTGGCCCCCTGTCATTGGCCCAGCACTCTTCTGCAGATTCTAAGCATGCCAGCAATAAAACGCCATAATCCACTGTATTCCTTTCCCAAATCCCCAAAGCTTCGGAAACTCTAAGGGTTTTGTTTCTGTCTTCATTCGTTTGTTTGTTTTGTGCCTTTTTTTTTCATCGTGTATGGTAACAGAAGCAGACCTAAACTGACACAAAGCTATTTATAGTTTTTATTTGATCTAAATATTCATACTTCTCACTGCATAAATATTCATGTCTTTGCTTACAGAATGCAGCCCCAGACCCTGCTGAGATTTTATATAATAAGTGATCTGTGTACCATATTTCTTCTCTAAAAGCTGAATGATTCTGAATTATACAACACATCTGGCCCGGGGGGACTCTGTTATGGAGTGAGCGTCTGTGATAGTAATAATGACGGTGGCCACTTCTACAGACCACACTCTTGACGTATCCTTTGCTTTAAATTTTCATGAGGACAGGAGGAGAAAAGCTGTGTCGCTGTCTCCATTGTCCTAATATCACTTAGGAAAGAAAGCTTCAGAGATGTTCTGTAATTTGCCCAAGGTCACACAGCTAGTGAATACCAGAGCCAGGATTTGAAGACCAAGCAGTCTGGCACTTGCTACCCTGTGAAAGTGAGTGTCCAGCCTCGAGTCACCATCTGCCTGTCCCTAGATGCTCTCTTGGGGAGCTTGTTTCTTCTGACACTGAATTCCAGGCTCTGTCTTCCAAGCCCCATTCCTACAATGTCCAGTTCAGTTGGTGTGGACTTTAGATCTACCTGGGAGGCAGCTTTCAGCAGCTTCCTGCCTTTTTAGTGGTCCTCAGCCTATCTTGGGCCATAGTCTCCAAGGGAGCAGCTTGTGTTTGGCAGCCCAGCCCCTCAAACCTGCCTCTCTGTATCAATCTAGCAACTCTCCTTCCTTGCCTGTTCCTCCATAGTTAAAAACCACTTCGGTCTGTGCTCTAGATTCTGGGAACTTATGTGTGCCCAGGCCTTAGTGACAAGAGATGGAAGTCATAAATACCCGGATGTGGAGGTCAGGGTATAGGCTTCTTTGCTGGGGCTCCCATGAGCTTGCTTATGAAATGACTCCCATGCTCAGCTCTGCAGCAGCATGTACGTAGCAAATATTTCCACAGTGCCAGAGTTAGAATGGAGTCCAAGAAGAAAACACTGGATCCAGAGTTAGTCTTTACTGTGATGATGATAAGCACATGTCAATTGCTTGGTCAGTGTCCATCTCTATGATAGTACATGTACCTGGTTGATCCTCACAACAGCCCAGCGAGGAACTGACTGCTCCCCAATCTTCCTTCCATGGGACAGGACTGAGGAACCAAAAGTGGTTAATCTAAGGTCTCATACTTACTCTACCAGCTAACTGCCACCAGCACATCCATGTAACAAAGCATTCCAAAAGTCAGGTATAGAAGGAAACACATGTGTGTTATCGTTCACACGGGTGCAGTGTGGGGTGCTGTCTTAATCTCCCTGAGCTCTGATTGTGTGGCTCCAAGCTGGAGGCAGGTCAGGAGCGATGGCTAGCATGCATGTGTTCTTTGCATGTGATGATGAAAGGGACCACTCTGCTGATTACCCAAGCAATTTCAACCTCGGACCACATCACACCCATAAACATCCATTAGCTGATAGAAGTCAGATGACCAAAGCCAACATCCTGGACAGGAGTTACAGGTGTAACCCCTCCAGCTGGCCAAGGCAGGTAGTATGGCTCTGCCCAGTATCCATGGAGGAGAGAAACCAATCCCTTTCATCTTACACAGGAAAGGGAAACAGAGTGAGCCCGTGCGGAGAGCCATCTTGAGAGTGCTACCAGACATGCCCAGGGCTTCCCAGCACTAAAGCTTGTCTTTTCAAGCTTCTCCTTGGCTATAACAAGCACCTACGGCAGCAGATCTTTTGGTCGCACAGCAAACACTGTCTGTGAAGTCTATGGGTTTTTTTTCTCCTTTGCTGGGGAGTCAGTTGGCAGAAAGATGCCCCTGCACACATGGGATAGTAACTAGCTGAACATCTCAGAGACTGAGCATCACATAGCCCTGCATCTCCTTCCCTCTGTGACTCAGACCTATTATCAAGGGACTCACTCTCTCATCTCTTTCCTTACACATTCCTCACCCAAGTACACACGTGGCTTCTCTGTGTGGCAGACCCACCCTCGAATGTTCTGGAAGGAATAGTTAGAAATCCCCAAGACCTGGTGTTATTTGCAGTGGGAGAGGTCCAGGTAGGACTGAGTCGCACTGGACTCCGTCATCTGTGTTTTGTTCCAGCTCCTGACATTTGGAAAAGGCTTGAGCATCTTATTAATGTTTGCTATTTTGAGCTTCTCTGTGAGATGATAGAATTAACTGCATAGTCCTGGAAAACAGACTTGCTATTTTCCTTTATAGAGGAACAAAATCTGAAAGTCTTTTCTTAAGTGCTGGGATGGCTGGCGCTCACTGTCAGGGTGTTAAAACATTGAGGATACGCAGATCCTCCCACTGCTGCACTCCAAGTCAGAAATGGCCTCAAGGCATTCGGGAAACCACTCCCAAATGATCAGGGAACACTCAACCTGGCTATCATCCTTGTTCTAAACTTCCTTTTCACTGTACCAGTGAACTAACTGTAGAGTTACCAGTAAAACATCACCATCCTCTGTGCCAGTTCCTAGCACGCATCTGAGAAATCCTCAGTCTCCTCCCTAGAACATCTACCAATTAACGCTTTCACACCCTGCGAATATCCCTTGGATCCTTTCAGATCCTTTTGTGATCCCTCACACCAGGCAGAACTCTGGTTGGGCTCTGGTGCACACACCCATGCAGTCTGCTCTGTGTGAGTGTGGGGGAGGTAACTATGCAAGGGGCTAGGTACTGATGATCAGTTGCTTTGGAATCAGTTGGTGGGTGAAGTCATCCTGGGTGAGCATTTATAAAAAATTCTCTTCTTAGAGTTAGGTCCCATCCTCTTGTTTGAAGGAATGAGCTGACACTCTGTGGGAGCATTTATGGAGGGGATAAAGAAGTATTTATGGAAGGGATAAGCAAGAGCACCTCATCTGAGGAATAAGGAGCCATAACAAGCTTCCTTCCCTGCCAGCAACCACATGGAGTCCAGCCTAACTGATCCTTAGCTTCAGCCTCCTACGAGTCTGAGCAGAGTCCATCTGGGTCAATTCTCAGTGTCTAGCCCATGGCAACAGTGAGTGATTTGGACTGTGAGTCACTGGACTCACGCTCATTGGTCACACAGCAATAGAAGACTGCAGTGTCCCCTTGTCAAGAACTACAGGCAGAGCATATATCCATATCCTCACTGTCAGATCGACGGGGTTTGCGGTCACCGAGGTGTGGGGGTATTGTGTTCCCCAAAATATTGTGAACAGGACAGCCACAATATGAAACAGAGGTTAGGCAGTGGTAGCACACGCCTTTAATCCTAGCATTCCAGAGACAGAAATCCCTCTGGATCTCTGTGAGTTCAAGGCCACAATGGAAACGGCCAGGCATGGTGATACACACCTTTAAGCCCAGAAAGCACGCCTTCAATCCCAGGGAGTGGTGGTAGAAAGCAGAAAGGTATATAAGGCGTGAGGACCAGAAACTAGAGGCATTTGCCCTAGAGAGGCATTTGCCCTGGAGAGGCTTTTGGCCTGGAGAAGCATGTGGCTGATTAAGCGTTCAGGCTTCTAGCAGCACAGTTCAGCTGAGGCCCATCCTGGATGAGGACTCAGAGGCCTCCAGTCTGAGGAAACAAGACCAGCTGAGGATCTGGCGAGGTGAGATAGCTGTGGCTTATTCTGTCTCTCTGACCTTCCAGTGTTCACCCCAATACCCGGCTCAGGTTTGATTTTATTAATAAGAACTTTTGAGATTCGTGCTACACCGAGGAGATGGATCTCCAGAATATCTGTGAAGGCATCTCTAGAGAGGCTCAGCTGAGGAGTGAAGACTCATTCCAACTCTTCCAGGCTTCATCACACTGAATAAAAAGGAAAAAGCAAGCTGAGCGCTGGCATTCTCCGCTTTTTAGCTGTTACCACAAATCAGATTTCAGACAGCCATGCTCTCCCCACCATGATGGGCTACATTCTTCTGAACTGTGAGCCAAAGTTAGCCCTTTCTCCCTCAGCTAGCTTTCTGTCTGGACTTCAGTCGTAGCAAAGAGAAGAGGAACTAATACATCCAGGTTTGCCCTGCTTCAGGAGAAACTCAATCTCCTCCTGTGTTTCGATCCCCTCTTCATCTCTGCACCACAGCTGTAACCCAAAACACTGCCTCTTCCCGATGATGCCTTTTTTGGTAGCTGATGTTCTCAAGGTCAGAATTGCTTTCCTTTGTTGAATGTTGTAAGATAAGTTCACCGAGATGTGTGACTCAGCAGACCTACCAGACTGTGAGTTTCTACAGAAGAACCCAGTGTCTGACCTGCCCCTCTGCCCCAGCCATTAACACTCAGGCTGTACCCAGCATGCAATAGATGACAAATGCTTACTTATCACATGAACAGGTCTTTCTGGAGTTTGTGGGTTCATGCCATGTGCTGAACTATCTATTTGGGGAAATTATTAGGTTTAATGTATGTTTAGATGATGTTAAAGCTGTCTTTATGACCAACCACAACGGAGGCTTCCTCTCCGTGTGTTCAGTACTATTACTCTTACACTGCTCCCTCTCCTTCTGTTTATCTGAACTGATGTCCATCCCCTGTGTGACAAGCCCAGGCTCAGTCCCTGCCCTTCATGAGATTAGAAGCAAACAGCGGGAAACATGACCATCCATCCTAGTTTGTCTGGGTCTCCAGGTTTGCCGAGATGCGTGGTTCTCAGTCCCAAAACCAGGGCAACGGGGGACACAACAGATGGTCGACCAGTTCAAAAGAGGAGACAGATGTTGAAAGACAGGTTCAACAGAGAGTGACAACAGTGACGTGGGAATGCAGGGAAGGGCTGATCGCTGAAGCAAGTCTAAGCATAATCCAGGAAAGCAGTGGTTTCTAGTGCTATCTGTACAGATTAGAAACGAAATGATGGCAATGGAGTCAGGAAGAAGGAGGGGAGGGGAAGAAAGGGGAAAAGAAAGGGAGAGGGATTTTGAGCTCCTTTAAAGAAATGTATTTCATATTCAATATCAGCATCATTTGGCCAGGCCAAGCCGTGTTTGGAGTGTGTGTGTGTGTGTGTGTGTGTGTGTGTGTGTGTGTGTGTGTGTGTTGTGTACAAAGAGTGGAGGGAAAGTGAGGTGGGGCATTTCTGGGAAAGGCTATAATGTATACAGAAACTAATTGTGTCACATTGCTAAAACACCCCAGGAAGAGCTTTGAGATGGGCAAGGTGTGGCAAGGAGTGACGCTCAGGGAGAGGACCTGGGGGCCGTACTGGAGTCTGGGAGAATCTCATCATGGTGGACCAGGTAGTAGAGGCTTCGTTCCCAGCGCCATGAGGTGAGCAGCCTTGCTATAGGGACACCATGCACTGCGATGCTCTCAGCCTCATGTCAGGCCCAAAGGGATAGGACCAAGTGATCATGAATAGAACCTTCTAAAACCATGCAGCAGAGTACCTCTCCCTCTCCCTCTCCCTCTCCCTCTCCCTCTCCCTCCCTCTCTCTCTCTCTCTCTCTCTCTCTCTCTCTCTCTCTCTCTCTCTCTCTGTTGTTTCTTTCAGGGGCTTGTGACAGAAGGGGAACGCTGGCTAGCATGATTAGTATTAAAAGAGCATCAAGCTCCCTGCTGGGCTTCGGCTGCATCACTCTAGTTCCTTCGGTGTCTGATGAGCCTGAGATACCCACACCAGGCAGCAGACTGACAGCAGTTGGATGGAGAACTTAGGCGGGGGAGGATGCAGTGACAGTGGACATAGAGGTGAGGAGACATTGTCAGGAGACACTGTGGCCAGAGGAACAGTAGCATTTGGTGACGGATAAGGCAAGGGGTCGGGTGATGCAGAAAAGTATGACACCGAAGCATCTGTCTGGAGCCTCTAGAGAAGGCAGTGAGGGTTCCAGTCATGAGGTGGGCCTAGCAGGAAGTACGGATAAGGGCCACTCAGGGGTAAATGTTAAGTTTGAGGGGCTGGAGGGAACTCTGCAGGCCAGAGGAGCAAGGACTGAAAAGCATTAACTGGGAGATCCAAGTAAGAAAGTTCTGGAGCCCTTGGTGTGGCTGGACAAGGTGTGATGCTGGAGATATGGCGGGTCTGCCCTTGACTGGGGTACGGGGGTGGAGGTGGGGAAATGTAGACTGTGAGAATCTGTACCATTCCCCAGGCTCATGCTTGGCTCCCAGCTGTTGGGGCTATCTGGAGAGATCTTATACTAGGAGTGAGGGCCCAGCTCAGAGAAGTAGGTTTTCCCCAAATGCACAGAACAAGTGACCATGGACTGAACCGTTGTAATTATGAGCCAGAACAAATCCTTCCTCCTTCAGGCTGCTTCTGTCAGCTTGTTTTGGTGACAAGAATGACTGCTACCATGAGCCATGCACAGGATTGGAGCACACGCAGCTCTAAGTGTTGGAGGGGAATGCTGGGACCCACCCTTGTGGGTATCAAGGGATGACTACATTTGTTTGCATGAGTCAGCCCTTGATCTTGGACTCTGAGGTTCTTCTCTATACTCCAAGAACTCCCTTAAGCAGTGTGAGCAGCAGGTAAAGGGGTGTGAGAGACAGGTTGGTAGCTGAGCTGGGTGGTGGGTCAAGCAAGGTCTTGAAAGAGGCTTTACTCGAACTTCCTTTTAGACCCAATAGGACACTGTTGGGTGGGTTTTGTCCAAAGCAGACTTACAATCCCACATATGTACCAAAAAGGTCACACTGGAAAACAGACATGGGGAGGGAGTAGGAAGCAGGAATGAGAATCTGTACAACTACTGCACTCACCCACAGCATCCGCCATGGCGTCTTCCAATATGGCGTCAACTGTGGAGCCCACGGAATGGCCGTATTAGGGATATATTTTAAAAGTTTATTCTTGATGGATTGGCTGCCCAAAGATTTCAGCGTGAAAATTACATAACTGGGGTTGTCATTTTCTGAACGGAACGAGTAGGAAACGGACAAAGATGAGGATACCTAGTTAAATCTGAAACGGCGACGACTATCATAGTTAGCTTCGGCTGTGAACTTGACACAAATCCAGAGGGAACCTCAACTAAGGAATTGCCTTGTTTGAAGTGGTCTATGGCCATGTCGGTGAGGCATGAAACTCTTAACTGCTAATTGGTGAGGAGGGCCTAGCCCACCATGGGCACTGCCACTCCCGCCAGGTGAGCCTAGGCCGTCTAAGAACGCTGGCAGAGTGAGCATGGGGAAGCAAGCCAGTAAACAGTATTTCTTCACAGTCTCTGTCTCAGGTCCTGCCTCCAGGTTCCTGCCATGAGTTCCTGCCCTGGCTTCCCTCCTCGGGGGACTAGAACCTGTAATCTGAAATCAACCTTTATACCCCCAATTGCTTTCATCATAGTGTTATCACAAACTAGAAGAGCGGTTACTAGACCTATTTACAGGGTAGAGTGATGATATACACACCTCAGTGCTTCAGGTGAGTTTATTTTTCCGGTGTGGTGACTACACCGATGTGGACATCCATGAGGAGCTGATTCTGCGTAGTGAATCTAGAACCAGGCTGTATGCATTTGTGCTAGGACCACACTGAGCAGACAGGTGTCCAAGAGAAAGTGTGAAAGGCGCTAGGAAGTAATTAGTACTTGGCCAGACCCAAGCACAAGGGGTTTGAGCATGAAAAGGGGAGCTAGCCACATCCTGGAGACAAGGGCACTTCAGAAACAAGCTCAGAAGTCTTCCGTAGCAGGCCGTTCTTGCCGTACCTCCAAGTCAGAATGAGGATGGCCAGGTTGGATGCAAGGATGGAGGTCGGAAACTTGGAGTTGGAAATCAGGAGCATGTGGGTGTCATGTAAAGCTGTGGAGATTGGCTCGGACCGTTAGGGTAGGGGACTGACAAATTGCAAATTACAGTTACAATGGCTTTTCCTGTTGCCGTTACATCACCGCCAAACCAGCCTCCTTTGTTCAGATATTGCCAGCAATCTCCTTCACACCCCTGTGACACCATTTCCTGAAGAAAGAACAGCTAGCGCTTTCATGGGTGTCTACACCCATGTCTACCTGCCCACCTACCCTCAAATACACCATCACAGGCTGCATTCTGATGTTTCTACCAGTGATGAGTGACATGCTCAACGATTGTCCTGTGAGATTGTAAGGCCGTGGATTGCCTAACACCTACGATGCAGTGCCCATGTTTGTGGCGAAGCTGTTACAAACAGACTTGTTTGGCTCTGTTTAAAGACATATGTACCTCAAAAGTGCTACACTGCCTAACATACTCAGTGAAGCAACATGTTGCAGGTTTGTGGGACCAATAGGCTACAGATAGACACCCTGTAGTCTGTATGAGTAGGACGCTAGAACATCTAGGTTCGCATTAAGTGCATCTATGACCTTTAAACAATGAAAGAGTTACCTAATAGCAACTTTGCAGAAAGTATCTGCATTGCTGAGTGATACTTGTATACATGTACACAGATTCTAATTGACATCTGTATAAGCACTTACCTGGGCTAGTATAAGTAATACTTTTAGATTACAAAATTGGGGTCCACGTGCATATCCTGCTATAACTTTTCTTTCACTTGAGACATATAACCCCTCCCCACTCTCTCCTTTCTGATTTTAGCCATCGTATTGTGATCCTATCGTATGGACTGATCAAAGAAAAAGCCGTGAAATTATATACTATTTCTACTGGCTTCAGTTTTGCCCTTGTCATAATGATTTTTAGACACTGCTCTCAAGCGTTAATACGCCACTTGCCCATCTGCAAGTCAAAAAGTCCACAATAGAAATGGTTAGGTCAAAGGGTATGTATATTTGATTATTTTGGTAGTGATCGATTGTCCTCTGAAAAGGTTGTGACAATGTGCCTCCCCACAAGTATATGAGAGAGTTTATTAGTTTTATAATCTTTAAATGTGAAAAGGGCTTGAAGACACCGATATAGAAAGAGATATAGAAATATATTTACCAATAAATAGGGCACTCATTATTTTGTGTACATAATTTTGACTTTGATTCTTTTATAATGTAATCTATTTCTTAGTTTTGAATATGCTACATTTATCTAATATAATTCTCGTGTGACTCAAAGCAATGCTTTATGGTACACATTCCATGTATCTGAGTTGGGTTAAAGCAGTATTGGGTGGCTCATATAAAATTGCATTGATGGACTACCTCACTTTGCATTTCAATGTGACACACGCAGTCAGTTCTATTAAATACATATAATGTGATAAATGAAATGTTTTCTATTTAAAACGCCTCCCACATTTCTCTCGGTTCTTGTTACAATGTGATTTTTTTTGTATCATGGCTCTTAGGACATTTTTTTTTCTTGCAGCTAGATCTTTATTAAAGCCATTCAAAAGCTGTGCCATTCATGTTATGAATAGGCGTCATAATTATCTAACACAACCACTCCAAAAAATCAGATTCATAATTAGCTGGACTAGCTGATTGGTGAGGCTTTCTGGATGCTGCTCTTTAATGTTGGACATTCTCTTTGTGCTTGAAGGATTTGTTTATGTGTTTCCTATGTGTGATGAGAGCTTTTCCATAATTGGCTCCTGAGGGACGTCGGATTCCAATAGTTAAAGAATAATTACTGCCTATGAAAAGTAGAATGGCCTCGGCTGCCTTTTGTTGTGATTTAATTGTATGCAACAAGTCCTGGATGCGTCTCACTTCGAATTGTGATAGTGAAGATGTAGCTTGATTTAAAAAAATAAATGTGAATTTGGTAAAATGGCAAATTGGCATAATTTTTAAAGCAAACAAGCAAATCATCCCATTAAAACAAGTCGTGTGTTCTTTCATTAGTTTGTAATTTTGATTACAAATTAAACTGTGCCAGAGTGAGAAGTTGAAAGGTTAGAGCTGCCGGGAGATGGCACAGGATTAAAAAGTTCCATCCCGAGCCGTCAGTGGCGGAACGCAACTGTAGCAGACTGCTAATTAGTGCCAACCACAAGAGAAGAGGGAATGACAGGCCAGCTCTGGAACATCGTGTAGACTGGGGCTGAAGTGGGAATAAAACACCCAAAAAGAGTGGATTTCTTCTGATATGCTTTCTAGTTCAGAAAAATTCGGTTTGGTTGGGTAAAAGTTTTAAATTGAACTATCAAGATCCTTTTTTTCTCCAAGAGAATGTGAGTGATAAGAGCCATTACTTCTCAGGATAAAAAAAGATCTTAACATTGCAAGGTGACAGCAGGGATGTGGCCAGCCAGCTCTCCCCAACTCAGGTGCTCATCTGTCACTCAGGGCCTTACTCACAGGTTGGCTGCAACTTGTCTCAATGAACTATGGCCTCCCACATGCTCTCTGGATGATGGATGAAGAAGCAAAGGCCAGGCTCAAGCACAGGAAGAGACAGAAGGTTTCTGTAAGTCTGTAAAGTCCACCCGTCTTTCCTGCATCAAACAGGTTCCATGGCCTGGCCTCAAATCAATGAGATCAGAAGTGTGCTGTGCCCCGATGCAAGAAGGGATGAAAGTATGAGGCAAGCCATCCCTGGGGTCACCCCAGGTATATGTCTTGACCCATGGTTGAGGTTATTTGTCCACCAATAGGAATTAAGAGGAACAACTGTGAGGTTTTACTGTATAACGTTGACTGTCTTAAGCTACACTTCAGCTGGAAAATGTTGAAGCAGACAGTGTGAGATCATGGCATGCAGCACCAGCTGTGACAGGAGAGTGCACAGCTGTGCATCCTGGGAAGTGACAGTCAGCGGAGGTAAGAAACCTACAGCGGTAAGGGAGAAGCTTCCATCTGTCTATCTAGCACTCCTTCTAGACCAAAGGATGCTATGAGAAGTAGCTGTGTCCTGAAAACATGGGCTTTAAACTTGTATTTGTCTTTGCAAAGCTCGCCTTGGTCCAAAGCCAGCCCCAGTGCAGTGTCCACATGACTGAGGCAGCCTTGTTGAAGCACCTGCCTTAGAAATGATTGAGGGGGGCTTGGTTTGCGAGGATGAAGGATGCTGTGGACTGGATTTGGTCAAGGGCACCACCCACTGTGAGATGACTTATCTGTTTTCTATTATTTGGAAGCAATCTTGGAGGAATTCACAGCCACTCTGGGTCCCCTCATCAAATAACTAGAGGAGATTCAGGAAATCCTCAGGGCTCGAAGTATTATATAATAAATAAAAAGTAATGGATTGAAAAAAATAAAACCAAACCAAACCAAAACAAACAAAACAAATAACAACAAAAAACTAGGGCTGGAGGGATGACTGAGCAGTTAAGAGCACTTCCTACTCTTTCAGAAGACCTGACATGGGTTCCCAGCTTAGAACTGCCTGTAAATTCTGCTCAGGATCCTCTGACAGCCTCCTCTGAACTCCATGGGCACCTTCAGACACACACACATACGCACACACAGACACACATATTCAGGTAATTGAAATGATAAAACTAAGTCTTATAAGAAGTGGCCGCAGTTGTCCAGGTAAAGAAAGCTGACATGTGATCCCCTTCAGAAAATTTGGTTTATTAGGAGAAAGGGCCTCAAGATCTTGATTGGTCCTTGAGATGAAAGGGAGAAGATTAGACAGAAAATGGCAGAGATCAAGCATGCTGGGCCTTTAAGGAGAGAAGCTTCCCTTTAAAACCTGAGGAGAGCTTGTTTGGAGGTTCTAGCAAGGGAGCCTGGGTGTGGCAGTGCACGCCTTTAATCCCAGCACCCCAGGAGGCAGTGGCAGGTGGATCTCCCAGTTAGGGCCCAGTCTGGTCTTCAGAGTGAGTTCCAGGATAGCCAAGGCTACACAGAGAAACTCTGTCTCAAAAAGCAAAGCAAAACAAAACAAAAAACCTGAGGAGGAGCTTCATAAGTAAGAGAGATAAGGAGAAATAGCCACCCTGAGAGGGATGTCAAGGGGTGGGGAGGTACGGGGTGAGGCCAGGGGAGGCTCTTTAAAGAGAAACTCTAGAGCAAAGAAAACATCAGACCTTTTTTAGGTTTGCAGGGGCTGCTGGGAAGTTTCATGCCTTGTGATTTAGTTTAAGATAGCACACACATAACAAAAGCACATGGAGATACTGGTTAAGACCATGAATCAGAGGCTGCCATTGGGTCACAGTACAGACAGTTTCTAAACTCTCTGTCGCAGGGAGAACTGCAGGTAAGCATGTCTTGTTCCCTCCAGGCTGTGGGATCTGGTCTTTCAAGAATGACCATTGTCTTTAAGAGACAGGCCTTTTTCTAAGAACATGTTGGTGCTGTCTTACCTGGAAGAGATCCATAAAGGAAATTCCTTGCTTGTGAAATTCCTTTTGGAAACTCTAACATGGTACAAAACTTGTATGGGGGAAAAAATCAGTATTTGTGGAGAGTGGACCCTACTCGTGACTCATGAAGGGTGCCCTTCATGTTCATGGCCTCTTGATATGAACATCTGGCTTTCTATCCAAGAGCTCTGCACAGCTGCCGGAGTAGGCGTGGTCTATGCACCAGACAGGCCTGGATGCTGGAGAAGTTCAGGTCTCCAAGGATCAACCCTTAGCCATGTTGGGTGGGGGATTGAGTTTAGCACAGAGCAGCTCCCTCCCTCCTTATCTGAAAAACACAGAGTTCTTCAGGTTCTGTGCTGTCCAAACAGCTTAAAGCAGCGACAACTTGTGTGTGTTGGGGAGCTCTATAGGTTTTCTTCTTCCATGACTCACCTACTCACGTCTCTGTAGGGGTTTCTCCAATCTCTTCCAAAACAGATTGTGTTCAGATCCACATTCTGAGGACTATCTGTGGGAAGGGACCTGACATCCACGACACCTGACAAACCTGCCATCTCTTTTTTTTCTCTGCCATGTGGTAAAAAATAAATATGATGAATCTCACTCTCCCATCTTACTTTTGGAAGGCAGAATCTGGTAGACCACTGGGGAAGGTCTTGGTGAGATCAGAGCCAGAATTTAGATTCCTGGTGTCCCAAGGGACTTGTTCAGAAATGGAAACAGACTAAAGAGGATTTCCTGAATATTCTGGAGTTTTCTAGTTCTAGGAACAAGGTCTTAATTTTCTTGCCTAACCTTGGGGCAGAAGATAAGTGCACATTCTCAAAATGTTAAAAAGAATGCCTGTCTTTTAGCATACTTGTCACTTTTTTTTTTTAAACAAAAAGAACAAGGTAAATCTCTTAATTCAAGGACTTCCTATCCCTGTTATGAAAGCAGTCTCAGAAGTTGCTCTGAGCCCCTGAGGCTTCGTACTTCTATTCTGGATAAGGACAGGGAGATGAGTCACCCATTTCTTTTTTTCTTTTCTTTCTTTCTTCCTTTCTATTTTT
>CABHPH010149617.1:0-43504 GCA_902168325.1 Peromyscus nudipes
TATTTTATAGATCAAAACGAGAAGCCAGTACCCACAAGACACAACTTAGGACAGTCTTTTATTTAGAGCTGGGATAGAAAGAGGGCTGTGAACCTGCCCCATGGAGTTAACGTGTTGCTGAATCAGTTAGGTATACACATTGTCTCAGCTGAGAGTGCTTTCACCGTGGAAAAGAGAAAGCTGTGAGATCTGGAAAACCCCAGCGCAGCCCTTGGCTGTGGCGTAAGATGGGTGCCCAGCGTGAGTAGCTGCGTCAGCCAGCGTGTTTACACACTGAGACCTAAAGGCAACACATGTATGTTCACACTGGATATCATATTTCAAGAGGGCATGTAGGCAGCATGTGGCCTCAGAAACAGAGTGGCCAGAAGTCTCGCAGTTGACATGTGAGAAACACTTGTCAAAACGAGCTGACCCAGCTGAGGTCTCCTTCCAGCAGCCCGAAAGCCCGGAAGGCACACTCCCTGGGATTTCCTGTGGGGGCAGAGCTTGAGACTGTGAGTTCCAGGGAGGGAAGTGTCAGCCCTGTGTAATAGGGGAGTGCTTACTGTGTTTACCTCTGGACACTTCCGGAATGTGGCGTAGACCATGTGGGCCTCTGAGTTCCCCTGAAGCAGCGTCCCCCGCATTGATTCCTGCCTCCTGCTGTAAGCCCCGGGATTGAGAGCACAGAGACTGTTGGGAGGAGAAAAGCAGAGCAAGGCTGCCTCACCATGGTGCTGTGGGGAGCAGCCCTGTGCTAGCAGGGAGCACATAGGATTCAGTGACCTTTGTGTCCCTGTGATCTTGTGGCTGTGGAAACTGTTACAGTGACTCATACGTGAAAGGATCAGCTCAAGCGAGGGAAGTTATTTTGGCCATAGTTCATGGTACCAGTCGGCCATGGTAGAGAAGGCAGGCCATGGGCTTGGTCCTTGGCATGAGTGTGTGGCGGCTGCTTGTTACAGGGTACCGACCAGGAGGCAGAAGTGTGGCCGGGCTGTGACCCTCAAGGACTGTTCTCTGGGGTCCTACTTCCATTGGTTCTCAACCTATGGGTTGCGACCCCTTTGGGGAGTTGAACAATCCTTTCACAGGGGTCACCTAAGACCATCAGACAATACAGATATTTACTTTATGACTCATAACAGTAGCAAAATTACAGTTACGAAGTAGCAACAAAATAATTTATGGTTGGGGTCACCCCAACATGAACTGTATTAAAGGGTCGCAGAGTTAGGAAGGTTGAGAACCCCTGCTCTAGACCACCTCCTCCTATAGGTTCTATAATCTCCCCAAATAGTGCCACAACCCGTGGGTCAAGTGTTCCAGCACATGAGCCCCTGGAGACATAACCAAACAAGACTGACCATGACTAGTTTGGATTCTACAAAGCCTCTGTTAATCTAGTAAGTCATCCCATACTGCGAGAGCCTGCCTTGCTACCAAGATTAAAACATGCTTATGGCAATGTTTTAGTGAAAATAGGGTCCTGGTGATATCGTGAAAGAATTCAGGTGATAAAACAGTAGCAAAAATGAAAATTTACTAGAAGAAAGGACAGAACACATGAACATCATGCGCTCTAGGCTCCTGTTGATCAAGGGGCTGGGGTCTAGTTGAATGAAGAGACCGGGCCTACATGCAGTTTTGAAATCGCTTTCTTTAGATTTTGGTTTTATTCTTGTAAACAGCTTGAGTAAGACTTTGTCTCATCCTTTATAGAGGAGAGACACCCGGAAGACCGGTGTCCACATCAGCTACAGTGGACAATGCTATATTCCCAGGATTCCGCGCTCTGATCTTTCTTGACCACTCCTGTCCGGCTGGTGACTTACACTGTCCAGTCACAGACCGGAAGCTCTGACCATGTTGGTAATTTTAGGGTGGCTGCCCTTAGTGCTACATCTGCAGGTACAGGTAGAGCCTGTGAAGGGAGTGCCTCGGTCCTTGCTGCCTGTGGAACTAAACAACCGTGAGGTCGTCGGTAGTTTTTTTCTCATGGGTATTTGTGTCAGGCATATGATCTATGGTAGGTAGAGGAAAATATGTATTGTTTTAGTCCTACAAAAGGATAAAGAGCCCTTCCCTTCTTTCTGCAGGGCCCGTCATGGAGTTTGATTATGTGGTCTGTGAAGAATGTGGGAAAGATTTCATGGACTCCTATCTTATGAACCACTTTGATTTGCCGACGTGCGATAGCTGCAGGTGCTTGTTTCCAGCTTTAAAACCACCGTTTGTCTCTGGGGGGCTCGAGACTGAAGCCTTCTTTCTAGGCGACCCAACTCCTGAGCTGCGGCCTCAGCAATAGAGAGACTCACTGAGCTGTCCAGGCTGACACTGAGTCTGCAGTCTTCCTGCCTCGGCCCTCCAGGTGGCCATCTTCTCCCTGGTCTCTGTCCCCCACCTTCCCATCTTGCACCTCTTGGTTCTCGGCTCTCTAGAGCAGCAGTTCTCAACCTGTGGGTCCCAGCCCCTTTGAAGGTCGAACGACCCTTTTACAGGGGTTGCCTAAGACCATCAGAAAACCCAAATGTTTATATTATGATTCATACCAGTAACAAAATTACAGTTATGAAGTAGCAATGAAAATAATTTTATGGTTGAGGGTCACCACAACCTAAGGAACTGTATTAAGGGGTTGCAGCGTTGGGAAGGTTGAGAACCACTGCTCTAGAGAATTTTGCTCAAAACTGTTAAAATGGGTTTTAATTCCATTTAGAATATGTCTTCACCACAACTACAGGTCCCCAGTTGCCTCTTACTACCTCTCCCACTGTTTGCCATTGGTTACTGTGCGTGTGTGCATGCATGCATGCATGCGTACGTGCGTGTGCACCGTCCATCCTGCCCAGCAGCTTTTGCGAGTGTGGTTCTCTGCATGAAAGCTTTTTTTTTTCTGCCCAATTCATGGGCATTTTATAAACTCTGTGGTGCTTCAAGTTCCCACTCTTTCTCTGCTTTTGCCTTGTTTTTTTTGTTTGTTTGTTTTTTTGTTTTGTTTTGTTTTTTTGTTTTTTGGGTTTTTTTTTTTTTTCAAGACAGGGTTTCTCTGTGTTGTTTTGGTGCCTGTCCTGGATCTCACTCTGTAGACCAGGCTGGCCTCGAACTCACAGAGATCTATCTGCCTGGCTCTGCCTCCCGAGTGCTAGGATTAAAGGCAAGTGCCATTGCCGCCCAGCTTACCTTGGTTTTTGAGCCTCTAGAACCCAGCTATGTTTAGGAAATAGGACCTTGTGTGCTTATATTTATTTCTTACCATCTTTTTGAGGCAGGGTCTGTGTACCCCAGGCTGGCCTTGAACTTTCAATCTTCTTTCCTCAGCCTCCTGAGTGCTGGGATGATAGGCATGAATAACTGCTTCTGGTGACCTTGTAATTCAATTTATATTTTCCTTCTCATGAATCTTTTTCATTGCATCTTCCCTATTCTTAGTTCAAGTCCTTTCTGGAATAAGAAGCTTCTTAAATTGTTATATGACTAGAGTCTGCTTGAATTTTTGTGACTGATCATAAGAACCAAAGACAGGGAAGTGACGTTTGAACCTTTAATGTGCAGACCTGTAGTTGAATAAAGTCTATATAATGCTCTTAACCTCTTTCCAGAGATGCTGATGACAAACACAAGCTTATAACCAAAACAGAAGCCAAGCAGGAATACCTTCTGAAAGACTGCGATCTGGAGAAGAGAGAGCCTGCGCTTCGGTTTATCGTGAAGAAGAACCCTCATCACTCACAGTGGGGTGATATGAAGCTCTACTTAAAGTTACAGGTCTCTGGAAGCGGGACTGGGGAACTGACCGGCTATTCCTAACAGGTCTCTGGAAGCGGGACTCGGGAACTGACTGGCTATTCCTAACGTGGTTTGCTCACACAGGAAAGATGACCCTTTTCTCTGTTCACATGTCCTTCCTAGCCACAGCTAAGAACCGGGCAGAAGACAGCACTTCCTCATCTCGCTTTTGCTGTAACTTTGGCATAAACATGTTGCTAGTGGGTGATGTTAGGAGTATAATTTGGACACTAAAAAAGATTTAGAAAGGGTCAGACTTCATTTGCCTATCAGTTCCTTTATCAAACAAGAAAAAGAAATGCCCTTAAGATGATTAGCATTTCGGTTATTTCACAAATGCCTGAAACCTAACTGTATTGGGAAATACAATCTGGAATGCTCCCGGGTGCCCTGGGACTTGCACAGCTCTGAGCAGATGACATGTGGGCCACGGCAGAGACCCACTTACTGGTGTGCTCTAGAGTCCCAGGTATCCTCCTGTATCTACTCCAGAATGGCTTAAATATTGTAATTTTTGTTCCATTATAGGAAAATATAAAAAGTCATTGTTTCAAGGCTGTTTATACAGGAATATACCAGAAGATAGTCTAGTATTATTAGATAATTATATATATATTTGTATATAATTTATATATAATAAATCTATAATCTAAATATATAATTATATACAAATATATATGATCATATATTTAGATATCATTAGATATAAATATATATATTTAGGATAATTAGATAATTACATATTATACTCATCTATAAATAGAATTAAGCCACACTGTAAAACAAAACATGTACTGAATTTCATTAAATATATGATTATTGATTTAAAAATTCACCACTTATCTTAGGTACCATTCAAAATAAGTAAAAATGATGTGGCTGGAGCAGCGCAGGCTTTCCCATCACTTGGTGCTTTGTCTTGTTAATCACTTGTTAATGCAAGTGCCAGCAGACTTTATTTCAGTCTCATGCACACCGGCAGGAAACAAGACTTTCCTGGTATTTCCTGCCCCTCTTGACCCTGTGATTGGATTTTACATTTTCTTCTCATTGAGTCTTGTCTTCATTTACATTTCTGTACTCAACTCTTTCTGGAAAAAGTGGGGCTTGAGGCTTGAAGAGAATTCTTTAACTGTTCAAGTACATGGTCTTGCTCCTAATGTGACTTAATGGCATCCGTGAGTTTGATAGTTAGGACTTTATACTGTGCAGCTCTGAGTCCCAAGTAACTGAAATATTAACTGTGCTGTAGGTTGTAAAGCGGGCTCTGGAAGTTTGGGGTAGCCAGGAAGCCCTGGAAGATGCAAAGGAAGTGAGGCAGGAAAACCGAGAAAAGATGAAGCAGAAGAAGTTTGATAAAAAAGTAAAAGGTAAGTGGCAGAATTTTCTATCACTTGGTTCATCACAGAGCAAAGGCACAGGGCCTCCTGTCTGTAGAAGGTGCTGGGATGTCGTGGTGTCCATAGTGGGAAAAATGAGCTGGAACTTTGGCCTCAGTGGGTTGGTGTGTGAGTTGTTTCTGTGTGGCCGTGGTGGCAGGGTGGGGTATCGGGATGAGGCATCAGTCAGGTCTTGAGGGTGGCCTGCCTGCAGTGTTTAAGAAAACAGTAACAAAAAATAACAAGCCTCTCTCCTTGCTTGAAACAAAAACTGTGAGCTCAACAGCCGCAGGTTTAGTAGCTAGAAGGAGTGATTGATAACCGTTAGTCTGGTGTCTTTATTTATATGACTAAGGAAACACCCAGAAAGATGAGGGGATGGGTACGTATGCTGGGACAGTTGTCAGGTTCTCTGACTGAGTCTTCATGTGTACAGTCATTCCTCTGTCTGTGTGTCCATCTACATGCAGCAGTCCACTCCCTGTGGACCTGTCTCTGCATCCGTTATCCATGTGGGACTGTTTTCATGAATCCATGCACACAGCTAGTATTTGCCATGTGCCAGGTTAGCACTGTGCTAACCGGGAGAAACTTGAGATAGAGTGCGGGTGTGGTGCCACACCAGGGATGAACCCAGGGTGTGGCAGGAGCACTCAGGGCTCTAAACAACCCCCCCCCCCAAGGGTCTTGAGGAAGTCACCGGCACATGCCCTTCCTGTGGTCGCTATGTAGAGTCCCTTGTGGTGTACACTGTGTCTAGGTCACATGCACCCTGCCTGTAGGGTGGTTATACATTTACTGGATCCATTTCAAATCAGTATTCTAGCCAAGTTCATTTTTCTCAGATTTTAAAATGTAGAAGAGGTTTTACAGGGTGACTAGGATAGCCCAAATGTCTTAAAAACCAAGAAAGGGAGTGGTGGTACATGTCTGTAATCCTAGTACTCAGGAGGCTGAGGCAGGAGATTGTGAGTTGGACGCCAGCCTGGGTTATAGAGTGAGTCCTTGGCTCTCAGAAAACAAAAACAAAACTCCACGACAAAACTTGCCCCTCCAAAACCAACTAAACAATAACAACAAAAAGCCAACCGATCAGCTAACTAACCAACCAAACAAAACCCCAAACAAAAAGCAAAAGCAGGGCAGCACAGGCCTTCCTGGTCTCCTCTTGGGGCTGCCTCCCTACCCCAGTTTCCGCCGTAAGAGCACAGGTGGTAGGAAAGGAGGAATGAAGTCCTCTGTTTTCCACTGCCTGGTCCGGAGTGACCTTTAATGCTCCTTTCCACGTGCAGACTTAGACACTTCAAAATAAAAACGGTAGTGCTGTTGAACACAAGAAGTACATCAAGACAACCTCACTGAAACCCTCTTGCACAAGTGACTTAATTCCTGGGCAGATAGGAAGCCACTTGTAAGGCTTAGCTGAGGTTTCCTATAGCAAACTGCCACAGGAGAGCATTTCATTGAAGTTCCCCAAGTCAGCCAGAGCTGTGCCCCAGCATTCAGATGCCAGCAGTGACCCACGGAGAAGAGTTCCTCCTCTTTAACTGGCCCTTTCTTTAATCTTTTCCAGTGTTTTCATATAGCCTCTCCTCTAACAGCAGAGCCACTGCTAATACAAGATAAAGCAGTGAAGAGGCGCGTAGTGAGGAAGGGGTGTGGAAGGAGGCCTCCAGGTTATCTGCTGACTCGGGGGGTGTGTGTGTGTGCGCGCGCGTGCTCTCTCTCGTGTGCAGTGTCTGTGTACAGTGCACACATCAGTGCATGTGCATTTGGAAGCTGGAGGCTATCTTATGCCTTTGTGATAGTGTCTCTTCACTGAACATAAGGCTGGCATTGGCTAGGCTGGCCGGCCAGTGAGCTCCCAGGGTCCCAGATCCACCTGTCCTATACACCTCTCCCACATCCAGTGCTGAGGCCAGAGCAGCTCTGCTCGTTTTTCAGTGTGGTGCTGGGGAATTCTAACCCAGTTTCTCATCCTGCACTCTCACTCACTGGGCTGGGGGATTCTCAGATCACTGCAGTGTAAGCCATCTCCCCGCCCAAGTCCAGGGTTTCAATCCAGCTGCTAGAAATCAGCCTGACCCTTCGGACCTCAGGTGGTACCTTAGTGCAGACAGTGAAATGTAGATTAAAGGGTAAGAACCAATTAGAAATCTGTATCTGCAAAGTGACAAAGAACACTATAACTTTTCCTTAGACACTAATTCTGGTCTGGTCAAGATGTCATGTAATAGTAACTCAGTTCCTACAATTTGACTAGTAAAAGACTATGAGATGCACTTAATTTCTTGCCTTTTTAATATGATGATTCTATTAGGATATGCATATATATTAATACAGATAGAAATTTTCTACAATTTCCAAAACATGAACTCAATTGGTGTTTACTTTTTGGTCACTGTATTAGCTCACCAGACAAACTACCAATGGAGTGTCCTCATTGCTTAGTTGCAGTTGACACAGGTTCTTTTGAAGATTGATTTATTGGGTTCATCTGTTTGGGTGAAGCATGCTTTGTAAGGAAATGTTTGTGCGAGTGTGTACTCTGCACGTGTCTACAGATAAGAGTGCCTGCCATTTCCCCCTTTGCATATGACTATGTGAGTTCTGGGCGGCCTGCATCACCTCCTTACCTTGGGCTGTTCAGTGTGCTGAGGTCAGTGTGATGCCTCCTTTAATTGTGGCTTCTTTGATTCACTCTAGCGCTTGGTGGATATGTTCCTGTCCTGACTAGGCCACAGAGGGCTGAGTGGAGTAGACTGTAGAGTAGAAACGAGAAGCTGATTGTGCAGTTTGCTCAGAGCAGACAGGAGTCAAAGCAAGTCGAAAGGCTTTTTAGGTGGAAAGAAATTGGAACATGGTTCCTCTTGATGCAAGCGAAGCTGACATAAAGCTTTCTTCTTTATGGGAAGGTAAGCAATTCTATTTGCCTGCTCTTAACATATGGTTTATGTTAGCAGCCACAGCACTGAGTCCACTACTGAAAAAAGTGTAATACCATCAGTACATACAAACAAGGTTCCACATCTCCGAGCCAGAGCCAGACGCAGGCTTGCTGCTGCTCAGGGTAACTGGATTTCAAAGGGCGCATCGCCCAGTAGCAGACAAGAACCCTGAAATGGTTGACACACAGAACGTTTTTGGTCTGCAGGCTTTCTTGCCTTAAATGAGGTGGGACTATGGGTGTTTCTTCCATGTTACATGCTTAGTTCCAGCAATTTTCTTCCTGAAACGCTAGTCACCTAACCTTCATTGTTACTGTGCATGGGGCAGGTAAGGACATCCCATTAGAGGTCCCTTCTGAGTTTGTGGACACTGCACACTGGCCTGTGGATATATTTGTGACTGTTGTGGAGCTTCTCTGAGGAGTTTGAGAGGTACAACTCCATCCTATTTAGTTCATGGAACACAAGCTTGTAATCTTTTTCCTCCAGGTAACAAGGGTACCCGCCCTCCCATCTAATATGTACAAGTGTTGGGTCTCCCTCAGCTAGCTCTTCTGTACGATGACCTCAGAAGCAGCACTGTGTTTCTTTGGCTGCAGACTGTCTCTTTTGCAAAATGCAGTTACTAAAAACAAGCTTTGAAGTGGTACTGAATTTTCACAACAAGCATTTTGGGGAAATCTCTTTGGGTGATTCTAAGCAGTTTCTGAGGCTCTCAGTAGCAAGACTGGTTATTCATTCCCAGGAAAGGTGGTCTCTGGGCATCAGCCATCTCCTGCCAACAGGACTGGGAGGCTGCAACATGGCAAGCCGCTCACCATCTGGTTCTCTAGCCTCACTCAGGCTCCAGTTTTGTGTAGCATACGCACCCTGGTTCCTCCCTGGGTGTTAGACCTGACCCTACTTCTGTGTACTCTAACCTTTGTATCTCAGAGTCAGCAAGAGAGAGTTGATTGCTACGTCATGAGGGTTGTGAAACCCACAAACCTTCCCTTAAAAATTTTTTGGGGGCCAGTGAAATGGCTCAGTGGGTAAATGTGCTGGCTGCCAATCCTAATAACCCGAGTTTGGTTCCCAGAACCCATTTGGTGGAAGGAGAGAACTCACTACTGCCAAGTTGTCCTCTGGCCTCTACACGTGCACCATCGTGACAGCGTGCGTGCACACGTGTGCACACACACACACACACACACACCCCAAATATTTTTCCAAGTGTTGGCATTTGGCTGTTTCTAACCTTTTGCACTTGCATACACTTTGCTAAGCCATGAGTTACCTGTAAACACTGTGATTCTTACAAAGCTCTATGACTCAAAGCTCATCACAATCAAGAAACTTAAAAGTGATTCTGCAGTATATAATGTTTCCCATCTGTTGTTCTGGCGCCCTCTCTCACTCCCACTTGTTCGATCCAGGAGCTGCTAGGGTGGCACCTTTAATGTCACCCTCAGCTCTTTTCTTTTGCCCCTAGCACTTTGCAGCACCCATACCAACTGTGGGACAGCACACTCCTGCTCGTGGACTGCTCAGCATCTTGTTTTTGCTCCATTAGACTCAGGCTGCAGGTCTGTGGGAGGAGTACTTCCTAGGAGATAAGGACAGACACCATGTGAGACCTGCGAGTTTTTGAGGGGGGTGACAGTCATCATTCTCCACTAAACTACTTTCTTTTTGTAAGTATTACACATGACACTGTGGATGTGCACCAGTTTACTCAGTGGTTTTAGTATATGGAGACAAGTCTTAGCTGAGCCAGTTTGTGTACCTATAAATAGGGGTTGTTTTCTTTTGGAACAAAGCTTTTCCTTGGGTTCTACTCTTGTTTTCTTGAGACAAGGTTCATGTAGCCTAGGGTGGACTTGAACTTGTAACAGTCCTCCTGCTTCTGCCTCCCAAGCACTGGGATTACAGATAACCATCACTGTGCTGTTTTGTTTGAGGTAGGAACTCACTGTGTAGCTCTGGCTGACCTGGAACTTACTATGTAGATCAGACTGGCCTCCAATTCAAAGATCCCCCTGCCTCTGCCTGCCAGGTGCTGAGACTAAAGGCGTGTGCTACTGTGCCTGGCCCTTGGGTTTTGGTTTGTAAGCCTCTTTGGACTGACTTGTGGATTCTTCCCAGGTCACGGTAGTGCAGGCTCCTCCTGTTCTTCATTTTGATTCTCAAACTGTCTTAGGTTTGGCCAGTGGAGCCTCCTTTAAGCTGGTGCCTGTCTTTTCCTAAAGCCCTTTTTATTTGGAAAGAATTTCAGAAAATGGCTAGAATAGTGTGGGACAGGTGTGTGTGTGCGTGCGTGCGTGCGTGCGTGCGTGCGCGCACGCCTTCCCCAGACTCAGCTGT
This sequence comes from Peromyscus nudipes, assembly GCA_902168325.1. NCBI lineage: Eukaryota > Metazoa > Chordata > Mammalia > Rodentia > Cricetidae > Peromyscus > Peromyscus nudipes. The sequence goes on from CABHPH010149617.1 coordinate 10,442, forward strand.
TGCTCCTGCTGCCATTTGGATCATGTGTATGCTATCACTAAAAACACTTTTTTCTGAACCACATAAGAGTACATTGCATAATCCTACTCTGTATGTGTTTAGTTTCCTAACAATTTTTTTTTTTACTAGTGTGACATTAGCAAACTTAGTATTTAGATTTTAATCTGAACTGTTGTGTTCTACTTCTGCTCACTAACTGAACAGTACAGCTCCCCCTCTAGAGTGGACTTGGTGTAGGCTAACACTTTAGGCATTACACAGGTCTTCTTTCCTAACCTGATTTTCATCACCCTTGCCTTTTATGCCACGGACATTGTAGAAGTTTGTTCCCTTCTTCCACGCGCTGTTTTGGGGAGTCAGGCTTTTTACTTTGGTATATTTTCTGCTAATGCAGAAATAAGTGCAGGCTAAGTATCTCAGGCAGGTGCTAACCCTTCCAGGGCCTCACATCTGGAAGATACACAGGCCCATCTGCTCTCAGTGGTAATGACTTGGTTTTTATTCAGTAAGCCAAAAGAAACAGACTATGCAAACCACCCCTCCCAACCCCAATTCAGCAACTGTCCACTGGCGGCGTTGCTGGAACCAGTGCTGCTGTGATGGTTCAGAGGACAGCTTGTTGCTCTAGCTCCCCATCAGTCAGCATGCTACAGCACTGTTATTGGTAAGGACTCAGATTGTCCAGTGTTGTTTGTTCATTTGTCTTTAACTTGGAGCTCAGGTTTGGTCCACTGGGGATCTTACCATATGTGGGCTGCCGTCTGTGCCCTTGACAAGCTGAACATGCACAAAGCATGTTTGTCTGTTCTTGTAAGAAAACCCTGAGTGGGCTGGAGAGATGGCTCAGTGGTTTAGAGCACCGAGTGGTTTAGAGCACCGACTGCTCTTCCAGAGGTCCTGAGTTCAATTCCCAGCAACCACATGGTGGCTCACAACCATCTGTAATGAGATCTGGTGCCCTCTTCTGGCCTGCAGGGATACATGCAGTAATAAATAAATAAATAAATCTTAAAAAAAAAAAAAAAAGAAGAAAAAGAAAAAAAGAAAACCCTGAGTGCATACTGATATAGCCTGTTTCAATCCTCCAAACTTCAGGGCTCATTCTATGCAGGGAGGAACCTGAGAAAGGAAGTGATGCATCTTCCATCATTGCACTCCCTGTCCTGGTGGCTCCCTAGCCCTGTGCATGCCTGCTCCACTCCCTGTCCTGGTGGCTCCCTAGCCCTGTGCATGCCTGCTCCACTTCCTGTCCTGGTGGCTCCCTAGCCCTGAGCATGCCTGCTCCACTCCCTGTCCTTAGGCTTTGGACCGCTTATTTGGAAAAGGAGAGAAGGGCAAAGAAAAGCCAAACTTAACAGCAGAGCAGGTTAGACATCTCTAATCTGAAAATCCAAAGTGCTCCAAAAAGAAATACTGCCAGCAAGGAAACCCCATGCCCAGGCACTAGAAATACATAAGGTACATCAAGCTATGTGTTTTGTTAAGACTCGGGTCCCATCAGACATATTCTGTATATGCAAATTTTTCAAAATCTAAAAATATCCACCAATCACTTTCAAGACTTGGCTACGTGATGCCCAGCCTGTGCTTCTACCTCTACCAGGAATGTCTATGAGAAGCACTACAGATCCAGCTTTATTCTAGTGTAAATAGCCTGTTGTCACAAAAATGACAAAGAAAATGTCAGTCTTCAGTCATGGCTGGAAAGATAGTTTTTCATGTACGTTGTACGTGTGAGAAGAGAATTTTTACCTCTTCCTCAAGTACATATAATATTCAAATCTGGCAGAGAAGGTAGCTTAGTCTGATTGTACTGCAGCCCAATTTTGAGGGATTTTTCACAGTGGGGAAGTCATGGAGAGTGGGTGGCAGGCTGTCTTCCCCCACCCAAGCTGAGAAGCAGGAACCCACAGAGGAGACATCTGCTGCCCTTCTGCAGACAAGAGGCACACTGACTCACTCAGGTAGCAGAGAGCAGATACTTCATGATATAAAATGACCAAGATTAGAGTTTAGATGACTGATCTTCCTAGCAGATGCTGCACACACTGAACCTTGTAAATCTCAAAGTGGTGAAAAGGCAGCATGACCCAGGGGAGAATGCTGCCCAAGGCCAGGATGATCCCAGGGACCTAAGCTGGACTGTACCCCTGCTCATCAGCCCATCGACCTTGGTCAGTCTGTGCCTTCTGCCTTGGTTTGCCCATCTGTAAACTGGGATGCAGCTCTCTGTAGTTACCCAAGAGGTGTGAAGTAATGCGTCTTCAGTGTTTAGCCCGGTGTCCAGAATGTCGCCCTGTCGTGCTGCTCCGCATGATACTATGACTGGAAACAAAGACTCAAGCAGTGCTCTGATACTAGTTACAAACCCTCTCAAGGAAAACCAGCAGCCCCTGGAGTCTGAAGTTACTGGTTGTGCGCCAACTGGCATGGGTGCTAGGGATCACTCTCAGGTCCTCTGCAAGGGCAGTAGGAGCTCCTAACCACTGAGCCCTCTCCGTCCCTGGCAGTCTGATTTTACAAACAACAGTGTTGGTATGGAAATGTAGCTCAGTTGACAGAGTAGCATGCACATGGCCAGGGTCTGATCCCCAGCACCACATAAACCAGAGGTGGTTCTCATGCCTGAACAGTTGGGAGTGGAGGCAGGAGTGGCCATAGGCTACATGGCCTACATGAGACTGTCTCAACAGAAGCAAAGACAGTGCTGTCATTTTATAAAATAGACATGAGGTCACTGCACGAGCAGTTTCTCTAACATGGAAACACATCAGCCTACATTAGTCTTGGCTTTCTGGTTTTCCTGTAAGCAGAACTTGACTACTACCTGACTGAAAACCTTGGGCTCTGGGCCATTCCCATCCTTTGCTTACCTGAGCTGACTTTGCTGCTCTGGCATCCTGTTTTCTGTCAGATGCCTACCCCCCCAGCACCCCTATTCTGTTGTTTTTTGTTGCTAACTTCTAACTAACCCACACAACCACCTCTGCCAACTACTGCTCAATAATGAAACAAGCAATTGCAGACTCCTGCCAGGTTTGTGGAACCAACTGTTAGAAAGGAAGCCATTATATACATTACACACACAAATACCAATGAGAGCCTCGTTGGATCTATTTTGTATTCAGCTGAAAACCTTTTTTGCCCCCTAGAATTGCGGAGAGCAGTAAGAAGCAGTGTGTGGAAAAGAGACACAGCTGCTCACCAACATGAGTATGGACCAGAGGAAAACTTAGAAGATGACATGTACCGAAAGACTTGTACCTTGTGTGGCCATGAACTGACATATGAAAAAATGTGACTTTTAAAAACAAATTTATATTCAAATAAAGGCTTTGTTCAAATGTACCACAGTGTGGTCTCCACAGAAACAACACTTACACAACAATGTTTTAGAAATGACTGTGCTTAAGGTCTGGCTGAGGGCACAATGTTGCATCTGTGGGAGCCCAGAGGTATAGCAGGCCATTTACTAACTAAAGAAAAAACCCTCAGGTAATGGATATGCTTAGAAAAAAAAGCATGTACACATGTACACCTGTACATACATGCACACCCCTCCCACCCCCGTGTGCCCCTCTCCTTTGCACACACAAGTGAAAATAGAAGTGACAGGCTAGAGCTACTCCGTGGGAACGAGGGACAGGTAAACCGCAGCTTGGCATAGGAGGAGGCACTTTCAGGTGAAGTTGGTGGAACCGAACTTAGCTCAAGAAGCCAGTAGGTCTGATGATGTAAACGGCTGTAGCGTTTCCAGCAGTGGCAACAGTGAGCTGTCACTACAGAAACAAGCTCCCGTCACAGCAGGAACCAGCAGTTCAAGACCTTCATGCAGCAATTTGGAAATGCTGGGTCAGAAGGGAAAAGGCTACTTTCAGAGCTGAGTATCCGACTGTTCCATCCAAAGCATTCACCTTATCAGTGGGTGCTCTTACCTGCCTAACAAGCTCTCACCTAGCCCGGGGGAGGTAACGACTTGCTTCCATGCTTTTCACCAGTTCTGAGGCGGGGAGTGACAGTCGCCAAGATTACCTCTCCATGGCTGCGTCAGTTCAGCCACCCAGACTTGTCTTCAGTCTGGTCAAAAATATTACCAAAAAGTGCCATTAATACAGCTATCAGAAGCAACCATTATACATGAAGAAAGGATCAGGAGAAAGAGTGGTGGTGGTGATGGTGGCGCACACTTTCAATCCCAGCACTCAGGAGGCAGAGGCAGGCCGATTTCTGTGAGTTCAAAGCCAGCCTGGTCTAAGAGAGTTCTAGGACAGCCAGGGCTACACAGTCTTGAAGAACCAAATAAATAAGAAATCAAGCAAAAGAATACATACAAATTTCTCTAGAATGTAGCTCAAGTAGAACTAGCTGAGGTCAAAAGCTGCTTTAGGGAGAGAAGGCATTCCTAACTAATATGTACTGTTTAAGCATCAGCAAGGAGGCATACTCTAAGAACTATTTAGCCAAGGGCCATACATCATTTTGACAAAAACCCAACTTGAGATAAAGTGGGCACTTCCGTCCCTCAGATGCACTAGGAAGCTTGTACAGCTCACGCTTTAGATCAGCAGTGCACATTAGACTTGTAGGAAGGCCAAACAAAAAGCAAGTCAACCCCAGATAAACATGGGACCATCATTACTGTTCTTTAGAAACACTCAGTAGAGATGTGCTGGGGATGTCTTTCTGTATGCCGTGAATGTGTTGCTCTGACTGATTGATAAATAAAACGCTGATTGGCCAGTAGCCAGGCAGGAAGTATAGTATAGGCGGAATAAGCAGAGAGGAGAATTCTGGGAAGTGGAAGACTGAGTCAGGAGACGCTGCCGCCATGAAAAGATGCAAAGTGTCAGTGGCAACTTATAGATTAATAGACATGGTTTAATTTAAGATATAAGAACTAGATAGTAAGAAGCCTGCCATGGCCATACAGTTTATAAGTAATAAAAGTCACTGTGTGTTTACTTGGGTCTGAGTGGCTGCGGGCCCCAGTGGGACTGGAGAAATCTCCAGCTACAGAGATGTTCTGTGTGGTTTTCAAGGCAAGCATGTCACATGTGCTATGCTAAATGTTACAGCTTAGTAAAAACAGATCCTGGATGGGAAACCAGACTTCCTCCAGCAGAGAGAAGTTTCTACCTGATGACAAGAGTAACTTGAGGTTCAGGCTGCTGTTAAGTATCACTGCATTGTGGGGAGGTAAGGTGCTCCTGAGACACATGGATTTAACTTTCTGGCTGTGGACTTCAGACAAGTTTTCCTGGGGTTTGCTTCTATCTGTGAAGTGGGCACAGTCATGTGTCAGAAATCTGCTGGAAAGATTTAATATGCTGAATTGGGTAACCAGCATGTAGCAGCCAATAGTTAACACTCACTGTCAAGGCAACACAGTGAGATCTGATTGGCTGTATGCTTCTCTTCTCTGGCTGCATCAAGGTTAATCCTGGGGTCCAGATATCACTGGTAACCCAGGCTGGCAAAGGCATTTCACACCTTTCACTTTTAGGAATGATATAGTTCTTATGGAAGAAACATGTCCACCTTGACAAAAGCCTGTTAAAGAGCACCAGCACAACATCACAGGATTTGTGAGGTGTGGCATGCAGTGACATGCCACCCCTGTCTATGGAACACAACCAGAAAGGAGCAGCTGTGTTCTGCTTTTGCTTCTTTTCTTCTGTGAGATACAACTCTGTCCAGTCTTGCAGCCGACAGAGCAGGGCAGAGCAGTTCTAGAAACCACCACCATACAGGAGGATCCAGAAGGGCAGGGGAGCACAAGCTCCTCTAGCTGTAGAGCCAGGATACCCGAACTCCACTGTGCCTCAGGAGAGGACACAGCTACCAATGCCTTCAACAGTTAATTCCTTACCTGCTGGAGGACCAGAGCCATTTTAAATAATTACACCATTAGCTGTGTTCAATGGGAAGGAGGAACAGTGTAAATAAATAAAGATATTTAGCCAATAACCCAGGTTTTGTCTTTCTGAAGTACCTGCCATCTAACCTTGATCTACTGAATTTAAATGATTAGATGATCCTCCTGCTTTAAATATGGTACTTAAAAAGCCTAGGAATTCCCATTATTAAGAAATTATATTCTATAGCTACTAAAATGTATGGTAATTAAAGACTCATATATCCAGACAACTGTAATGTATACTTACTAGGATGTAACATGTACAAAAAGATAACAAATATACAAAATTACTACCAGTAATTATATCATTATTAGCAGATTTTTCTAAGGTTTAATAGAAGTTTAAAAATCTCAGAAATTTGGAATGTCAGATAATGCATTATTTTACAAAACACTCATTTCCTTTAAGCCTCAATAGGCTCAGGGATCAATTATCTTCCCAGGACCCACAGAGCCAAGCCCTAAGCCACACTGAACTCCAAGTCCACCTCAGCTCAGTTATCGCCAGCTGCACATCAGTTTGTGACATTACAGGGTCTTGGGCAAATCCTTCTTAGAGGTGCAGGGCATGACCAGAAGCTTTTCAACAATGGTTGCCAAACTTGCAATCACCTGAGAGGTAGAAGAAAAACTGCCACCGCCATTGTACCTTGAGATCACAGTTTAAAGAATCCTGGGTGATTTCTAGTTAGACAAATTTGAGGGTTAGTATAATAACTTTCTATATTAACAAGTAGTGTCATAAGATGGCTACTTGAAAACATTTGCCAGAAATAGCTTCGGATAGAGGCTAAGTACGCCTTCAGTAAGAAAAGAGACTAAGATAATAAATCATGAAATACCAAAGCTTAAAAAACATAACTTCAGTTTATTCCAGCCATATTACCCAGGAGCAGAGAAAAGCTAGGCTCCCTGGTGATAGATAGTCTGTTGGTTGTATCTACTACTTTGCAAGCCTGAGCTTGCATTTCACACACCTCAAACCTGCTGTTTTGTGCCCTAAGGAGAAAAAGTATCAAATTCATCACAGGAAAGTTGTGTCTCACATATGTACAACGCTACAGTCACCATAACATCGCTGTCATCAAGCAATAATTGCCCTTCAGGGCAACTAAGGGTAATGTCATACTCCTCGCTCTCCTCCCCGTTTCCTTTAGGAAGTGAAAGGCTACTACAAGAAAGCAAACATTCAAACCATCAAAAATAAGACAAATTATTTCAAGATAATAAAAAGGGAAGAAACATGATTATTAGGCCTGCAGAGCACAGAACTGCTGGAACACAGCCAGGATGTGAGGGTCTAACTCGGCAGTAAAAAGCAGGTTCTCCAGGGTCACCATGTACTGCTGGATTATCTGGTGATGCTGCGGACACAGAAAAGAGGCTTGGGTCAGGAAACCAAATGCAGAACCCTTGCACAACATTTCCCTCATAGCCCACCTATGCTGAGGAAGGACAAGAAGTAGGGGAAAGTAGTGCATGCTGACACATCTCTGAGAAGCCCCAGCATTAAGAGACCATGCGGGGAAAGGGGTGGAGGAACACACAATGATGTAAACCCAAACCCAGCTCTTAACAGCCTTCATAGGAATGGGATCCTTGATGCAAAGCATGGCGGGTACCTGCAGCTATACCACAGACAGTTTCAGAGGGCGTCCCAAAAGTCAGGACACAGTACATTACAGCTTTTTGAAAATCAGCCTGACTAGGGAGCCAAGGCATCAGAAAATGAGAACCTTTTCTCTGAAGACTAAAATACACTCAAATTTCTACAGGACTAGGGGGGCTCTCAGTTACCTTTTGAACTGGCTAATAACTACAAATTCCCCGGGGGAGAATTACTATTTGGAGGTTTACAGAATTGAACTTTAAGAATAATTACTTCCGAATTAATCGCTTTTCTAGAACAAAGGAGAACTTAGGGAGTTAATGTCTTGAAGAGGGAAAATGAACTTCACGCCCCTGCACATCAATAAATTTATCTGGAAGCAGGTGTTAGTACTGTGTCCAGAGACCCCAAAGAGTTTACCTTGCTCCTGTGGATATAGTTTACCACGGGAATTTAAGATTTCAAAATACCTTTATAAATCTAATTACAACAGCAACAGTTAGTGTTCTCTCCCCACCCCGCCCGCCCGCCCACACACCAATTTTAGATTACAGCTATGCTGGGCTCCCTACCTCAGAAAATGGCAACCCAGAGTCTGAGTGATATAAAACAAATTTGTCTAAATATTCTGATGAAAAGTAGTGTCACAAATGGACATAAACTAAAAGGCTACAAGAGCTAGCCTCCTGTAGTTTGAAGGACTATTTTTTTTTTTTTTACAGTGGTAGGCATGAAAATTTGTTGAGGGCTTTTATATTGGAAAGCCCATGTAACTGAAAACAGCGGAGTTGACACAGACCTGTAGGAAGATCTGCTGCAGCCTCTCTATGCAGTTCTTGTACCACGGGGTTAATATGCTGGTCCCATCGGTTTCACAGCGTACCAAGTGCTCAGTCAAGATCATGATGAAGCGCTGGAAAGTGGAGGAAGCTTTAGGGAGAATCTAACTTCTGGACACATCCAACCCAGAGTGCTCCACCAGCCTGTGCTATGCACTCCTGACTTTCACGACTCCCCCAAAACTGCCAGCTTAGCAAGGGGGAGATTTAATGTTAAACCCTTCAGCCTTAGGCTGGAGAGATGGCTCAGCTCTTAAGAGCACTGGCTGCTCTTCCAGAGGTCCTGGATTAAATTCCCAGCACCCACATGGTGTGGCTCTGTAATGAGATCTAGTGCCCTCTTCTGACATGCAGGCAGAACACTATATACATAATAAATCTTAAAAAAAAAAAAAAATCCTTTAGCCTCTTCTAGAAATATGTCCTGGCCTCTGTTCTAAGAAAACAGCATGTAATAACAATCTATGTACAAAAATGCTCATGGAAAGGAAGCAGTCACCTAAATCATCAACCATACGGAATAACTGGACAGATATTTAAATGGTGAGCAAAGTTCTGTGCTTCTGTGATTAACACCGGCAACTTTTCACACTAAGGAAATGGGCTCCTTTGACTCGCCACACTCGGACTGGCTCACCTGGAAGATGACGAGGAAAAGGTTCTTCTGTTCACTCTGCGCAGACTCCACCTTTTCCTGCAGTCTTTCTATCTGCTCCTCTAGGGCCCCGTCCTTCCGGTCACTGCTCCTGTCGTCATCGTCACTGCGCTACAGAAGACGCAGGCACAAGTAACAACCGGTGTACACTCTTAAGAACGGGGATGGTCACAGCACCAGGCTCTGCTGTGCTGGGCTGGCCCTGAATCATGCCCGGTCTTCTGCCTCCACCTCCCCAGTGCTACTCTGTGGGGTGCGGAGTGGGCGGGGCTAGGACGCAAAGCCAGGAGCTCTAGGTGCTAGGCAAGTGGTTTTTACCAAGGAGCTATGCTCCTGCCCCTGGGGAAGGAAGGGTCTTCTGCTACAGGGCTTGTTCTTGTAGTGACAGCGCTGGGGAGATTTAGCAGTGGGGTGACGACTGTGAGGTAGGTGTCTCCCCTATGGCCAGCTCAGTTATTAAACTTATTAATATCCTTGTCTTCTACTCTGGTGGATACACTGAACACCAGAAAATACTGTAATGGAGAACACTCACTTTTAACTATCTATCTATCTATCTATCTATCTATCTATCTATCTATCTATCTATCTATCTATCTATCTATTTTCCTTCCTTCCCTCCCTCCCTCCCTCCCTCCCTTCCTTCCTGAGACAGGGTTTCTCTGTGTAGCCCTGGCTGGCCTTGAACTCAGAGATTGGACTGCCTCTGTCTCCTGAGTGCTGGGATTAAAGGTGTGTGCCACCACTACCCAGTTAGAATACTCACTGTTTTAAGTCACAGGATCCAGCCAGCTCATTGCTTCCCTGTAAACCAGTGGTTCTCAACCTTCCTAATGCTGCCACCCTTTAATTCAGTTCCTCATGTTGTGGTGACCTCCAACCATAAAATTAGTTTCATTGCTACTTCATAACTGTAATTTTGCTACTGCTATGAACTGTAATATCTGATTGTCAACCTCCAAAGGGGTTGTGACCCACAGGTTGAGAACTGCAGTTCTAAACACTCTTTTTCACCATGAGAAGTATTCTGATAAGTTGGAACTTGAGACTGACTTGTCCCACCTATCCACACAGCATCTACACCTGTCTCCTTTCCTCTTTGTGCCAGACTCAGAAACATACATGTCCTTTTCTAGGAAGTCAGAAACACACATGTCCTTTTCTAGGAAGTCAAACTCGGTGGTAAACTAGGGAAAATGCTTTGTGGTCACCCTCAGTGCCACAGCAGGCAGCAGGCAAGGCACTGGACTGTGGCCCCCTGCAGACTGTCAGAGCCTCTACCGCTCAGGATCAGCACATGACTTACCCGCTTGTGCTGCCTTGCCAGTTTCTCTTTAGCTTCTTCCAGCTCCTTCTGGATCTTCAGAACATGTTTGTTCATCTTACGAATTGTCGAGTGCAAAATTTCCCAAACAAACAACCTTAACATAATACAGCCATTGGTTAACGGACGTTAAGCTGTCTTACACAGAAGATACCACAATTCTTCAGACACTCATTCCTAAGGGCTGACAGGGCCTTCTGTCCTCTGGGCAGAGTTGGGCATTCTTCTCCAGCAACACTTAATTCACCACTGCCGTGAGTTATGTATGTGAGCATCTATCTCCATTCATAGACTCAGGTGGGCTCCCTAAGTATGCTAAGGCAGTACCACACCCTGGACTTGTCCACCCCTTACTAAAAGGCCAACAGAGTTGGCTTTCTCCTTCCTTCAGGTGAGTTCTGAGGATCGAACCCAGGGAACTCAGCTCCCCAACCCACTGAGCAATCCTGTTGGCCCTTTTAAACCTGTGATCACATCTGTCATCTCAGACTCAGTATATTTCAGACCGTGTGCGCTGGCAGTAACAGGTAGAGTGCAGAAGTTAAAGGACTGCTACAGAGCTTAATTTGGTCTCATTTGCTTTCACTGCATGTCAACCCCAGCTGTCCTGCCCCTGATCATCTTTAAAACTGGTGTAACTTCATAAAAAATGTTAGTAGGTGATAGGAACTATTTCACACAGTTCATGTTCTCTAAGCACTGCAAACACACAGTCTCATATATGTGCTCTAAATTCTGGTCCAAACCTAGTGAAATCCCGAGACAGCTCCGATGAGAAGATCCAGTTTGCTACTGCTGCACAGTCAACAATCTGTGTACGAATCATCTTATCAACCAGGACAGCAATCATCTACAATTGAGAACAGAGACAGGCTCAGGTGTGACTGATAATAGGCATAATGATAATGCTATAAAAATAAATAGCAGGGCTATAAAATTTTATTTCACTGGCGATGGAACTGACCAGTTTAAGCAATAGGTCATCGTTTTATTTTCTCTTCTAGATAGGGTCTCAGGTAGCTAAGGCTGGCCTTGAACTCCTGACTGTTTTGCCATTACCTCCCAAGTGCTGCAATTACAGACAGGTATGTGCACCACTCCTGACTTAACTAGTCAGTCTTTAGACTGATTCTGCCCTTTGCTAGGTTCTAATGCTGTAAGAAATACTACATTAACAATGAAGAGTGCATGAAAAGAAACTCTTGAATGGCAGCACCTAATCTTTAGGAAAATTTAGTTGATAATACCTCTACAAAATGTGTGTGTATGTGCATGTGTGTGTGTAATTTCAACTGAAATTTCCAGTTAAAAAACAGCATCTTATGGATTTTGTTTGTAGAAATGGATAAACATGATAACTACTTCCTACCAAATATTGTTGTCTAGCAACAATTTTCTTACTTAGCATCTAAAATGTGTGGAAATGCAATAGCACAAACCAACCACAATGCTATCTGAAGAAGGTTATCAAGGGCTGGTGAGGTAGTTCAGTGGGTAAGACACTTGATGCTAAGCTTGAGAACCCAAGCTCAATACCCAGGATCCACATGATGGAAGGAAAGAAGTGACCTGAAATTTGTCATCTGACTTCACACAGGCCCTGTGGCTCTCCCATGCACCCCCAGCCAACAAATCAATGTAATTTAAAAATTTACCAAAAGGAATGTATCAATTATTTCCACAACACCAAGTTTATAGATCTGAAAAACATTCTACCAGCTCAAATATAATTAATTTCTAATTTACATATCTACATAGCCAGGATCTTTTTTTTTTTTTTTCCCGAGACAGGGTTTCTCTGTGTAGTTGTGGTGCCTATCCTGGATATCGCTCTGTAGACTAGGCTGACCTCGAACTCACAGAGATCCACCTGGCTCTGCCTCCTGAGTGCTGGGATTAAAGGTGTGCACCACCACCGCCTGGCAGCCAGGATCTTACTATGCCCAAGTAAATAGTTGTTACCTGTGGATGATTCCTCCAAACTTCAAACATAACTCTCAGCACATGTAACTTCCCCTCATTACTTTCTGCTAGAGTTTTGAAGACTTCATGAAACCTTTAGACAAAGGTGAAAAATACCACATATAATTACACATAAGCCATTTTAGTGTTTTCAAAGCCTCTTTAATCTTATTCAATTTAAAATACAATATGCAAATGCAAGTTAACCAGAGTAATCACTAAATACATAAGCATTAGAATTCAGCCTGCAGAGAAGCTGCCACCAACTTATCAGCTCTCTTTTTATTCTGGATTCTTACCAAATTTGCTATCTCTTTAGAAGCCAACCTTTGGGTGGGCTTTCACTTCCGCTTTCTGTCTTTGGAAAGATGTCTAGATAGGCCAGACCTCTGCCTGTGTAAACAACCGTCCCAACGACCTACATTTGTACTAGTTCACCCACTACGTGCACATCTACACTGCACACACACACATAACCATGGGAAACATTTTGGCCACCACAAACTGAATCTCATGCTATCAAATTATGTAGTAAGATCTTCATATTTAACAATTTTAGGCAAAAATTACTACAGCATTGGTGTTAAATGTGCACACTTACTTCGCAAGGGCACTGAAGGAGTGACTGAAGGATTTGGCCGCCAAGTGCAGCAGAGTCTGTACGAAGACCTCTATCTTCAATGGGTTAAAGCTGAAACCTTCATCTGAAAACATTTACAGTAAGATTTAACAAATGTCAAGTACAGTAAGTCCTTGGTGCCACACCCTGGAACGCTAAGCAGACAATGTGCTCCTCAGACATTTATATAATAATCTGTCAGTAAAAATAAGCAATCAAAGGCTTCTCAAAATATAAAACTAAGCATGGTCAGCCAAAGCTATATAATGAGACCTTATCTCAACTCCCCATCAAGAAAGCATACCCTTAATTCTCTCTTTTATGGAACAATTTTCCCAGTTCTTCTATAAAATTCAGTGTTTTGGGTTTTTTTGTTAATTTATGACAGGGTCTCACTATAGACTGCTGGCTGGCTGGTCTTCATATACAGACCAAACCCCAAATTGCTCGGATTAGCAGGGTTGCACCACCATGCCTGGCTTAGGACCCGTTTTCTTAAAAAGTATCGCACATACATCCTCCTTCATATTCTGTCTAGAAAGTGTCAAATGTTAATAAAAAGTAAAACCAGTAAACCCTGTAAACCTCTGCTGTGGGATGTCCTGTATGCTGTGAATATGTGTTGCTATGATTGATTGATAAATAAAATGCTGATTGGCCAGTAGCCAGGCAGGAAGGATAGTGTAGGCGGGACAAGGAGAGAGGAGAATGCTGGGAGGTGGAAGGCTGAGGCAGGGAGACGCTGCCAGCTGCCACGAGGAGAAGCACGATGTAAGATACGGTATGCCACATGGCAAGGTACAGATTTACAGAAATGGGTTAATTTAAGATATAAGAACAGTGAGCAAGCAGCCTGCCACAGCCATACAGTTTATAAGTAATATAAGTCTCTGTGTGTTTACTTGGGGGACGCGAGTGGGAGAGATTTGTCCTGATGGTGGGCCATGCAGGACCAGGAAAACTTCAGCTACAAACCTCCATCTTAAGACATCTGCCAAAGTCTAAACTTAGGATTAGCATGGCTGGCTGACAACTCCTAGGTGTACTCCCCACCAGATGGTTGTCTCTGTAGACTTGTTATCCACTCTACTGATCTGGCTTTTTGTGCAACATACCGATTTACTTATTATAGATAATTACATATTTCACAGTATGTCGTAAGTATTAGAGCAACTCTTGCAGTATTTCTTTCCTTATCCAGTCACAAACCAGGTAAACTTGTATGTCATTCTGTCCATTTCCTCATTCATACCAGGAAAATACAACAAAGCTAAGATGCTGGCTGAAACTGTGTGGTATATACTAAGTAAAGATTAGGCATTAGTACCGTAATAGCTTATAATTTAGAGAAAACATCAATCCCAACAAAAATACCCAACACACTAAGCTTTCCCAATCAGGAATATACTAAAAGCAGAAATACTAAAAACAAAACAAACACCTTGACTAAGCTATATATACTTTGTATGTAGGACATGGTTTGTGTTTTTTGTACCTGTTGCTTGTTTTTGAGACAAGACCTTATTATGTAGTTCTGGCTGGCCTGAAATTCATTATGTAATCTAGGCTGGCCTCTAACTCATAGAGATCTACCTGCCTCTGCCTCCCAAGTGCTAGGATAAAAGGCATGCAACTACCACACCCAGGATGGTTTCTATTCTTCTTCTTCTTTTTTTTTTTTTTTCTTTTTTTGGTTTTTCGAGACAGGGTTTCTCTGTGTAGTTTTAGTGCCTGTCCTGGATCTCGCTCTGTAGACCAGGCTGGCCTCGAACTCAAGAGATCTGCCTAGCTCTGCTTCCCAAGTGCTGGGATTAAAGGTGTGTGCCACCGCTGCCCTGCCTGGCCTCTATTCTTAATATAAGCTGCTTCATAGGAATTTTAGGGCCTCCTAGGTAAGGGGGTGAAATAAGCAGGTCCTAAGAAGAGCAGAGAGACTGCTGTATGAGCACCCAACAGGATTTAATGGAGCTCATGTTTCCTCAGAGCTCTGTTTATGCTTTAATGTGGCCTATGTGCTTCAGCTGAAGAAGGAATTCTCTTACCGCTATCATCGTCCTGGTTAGGATTTGGTACGTCCTTCAGAATGCTGAAGATTTCATCATTAGTTGCCTTACTTTTAAAAGCAACAGATAAACAGAGTGCCACGGAATGTCCAGGAAGAGAATCTAAACACAGAACAGAGGGAAGGTAGATCAGGCTGACAGTCTTCTCTGTGAGAAGCCAATCAACACTTTCAGTTCCGTCAAGATCAGCATGAAACCATGTATGATCCTATACAGGAAAGCTCCCCTCATTCAATGGTTTTTTTCATCTAGACTAAAAGAGAATTCTCATGTCGATACTCAAGAGCACACCAGGCCGCAGGTCTCAGGGACATTTGTAAACCCAACAGCTTCTTGGTCATTTTTGCCAACAACCTTTTCTGGGGCAAATGAGTTCAAGCAAGGTGAAGGCTGCCAACGTAAGAGGCTCTGCGCTGACTGGTTAGGGTTTTGTGCGGTGTGCTCATGGTGCAGAAGTCCTGTCTGTGTAAAGGCATCATCAAAGCAACAGGAAATCTACTTTCAGTGTAATGAAGACGATGGCAACAAAAAGGGCAATCTTGGCACAGGATCAGAAGACATTAAGACCTGTAACGACTGACGTCTATTACAACAGGTCACACACAGATAGTCATTCAGCCAACACCTGCTCTGAGCCTGTCCCTGAAAGTGGAAGGGAATTCTATGAAAAACAAAACAAACGAACAAACAAAAAATCCCACACATACACAAGAAAATAAGAACCCTTTGTCATCAGGGAATTTACACATTAGCTGGGGAACCAAGAAATTTACTTTAGAAGTAGACAGAAAGCATTTTTATGAAATAGGTTTGCCAAAGATTAAAATTATTTACAAACAAGAAACTTGGGCCAGACCTGAGGAAGAAACAGGAACTAGAGATAAATAGGGCTTTCTGTACTGAGGTAATGTAATTGCACAAAGCAAGGAAGAGCAGAGTATTCAGACACAGAGGACTTCCCTGAAGCACAAAACGTGGGGCTCATGAATGAACTATAACATTCAGTGCAATCCCAGCAGCACAGTTGGATACCCTGACGTCTACTTCTGGCCACCACCGCACACACCGCCTTCACAAAGTGTCAACTGTGCAAAGGAGAAAGACCACAGCAATTCCAGCAGCTCATGGGGCCAAACGGTAAAAGTCAGGTCTACAAATTTACTTTTGAAGCAGACTGCCATGTGCCCCAGTGTTCCCAGCATCAGATGTGTGCCTGCTAGTCTTAGGTCAACTTGACACAAGCTCGTTATCTGAAAGGAGGGCATCTCAATTGAGAAAACGCTTCCATAAGATCCATCTATAGCAAGCCAGGAAGCAGCATTATATTGTTTTCTGGCCTGTCTGAGTTCCCACCCTGACTTCCTTCAATGGTGAGCAGTGATATGGAAACATAAGCCAAATACACCCTGTCCTCCTCACTTGCTTTTGGTCACGGTGTTCCACCATTTAGTAACCCTAACGAAGACAAATGGTAACTAATTCACGAAGTCTCCATTGTAACAAATGCGCTTTCAGTTTCAATACATTCCAGGTATAAATTCATCTTACTATTTTTTTGTACCATATTAAAAATGTCATATACAAAACACTGTAAATATAAACAGAAAAAAAGCTATAAGCTAATAATTACTAATTAGATAACAACAAAATCCTTAACCTAGTGGCTAACGATGGGCCACTTTCCAAACAAAGAAATACAATTCTAAGAAAGCGTCAGTTCCTCCTCCTCCTCCTCCTCCGCCTCCTCCTCCTCCTCCTCCTCCTCCTGTCAATCACTAGCTGGCTTCGGAGCACGGCGCACTCTGGGGGAGGGACTTGTCGTGTCACTACTTACTGCTACTTTCATCTCCATACTTGTAAATGCAGGTTGGGTTGGCAGGACACAGCGCTGAGAAGGTGGGAGGAACAATATCTAGTATATGCTGGTGGTAAGACAACCTGGAACACAAACAAGAGCCTCAGAAAAGGTCTCACGTTTCAGTCTTTGGTAATACTCAACTTGCCCAGAAAGCCAGGATCCAACATCCCAACTCAGTGGACAACCAGGAAGGAAATGGGGACGAAGTCCTTCAGGCCTTTGAGTAAGTTAGCACAGTCGGTAAACTCAGGCCTGCTTCAAAGCGTACTGACTTTCATTGAAGTGGGGGCTAGGGGATCCACAGTTCTGGTGATGAGAGACGGGAAGTGATGGCGGCTTCGGTGAGAAGGTAAGGTTGGCATGGCTGGGAGGCTGGTTGTGACGCACCAAAGAAATACATGGAAGATAGTAAAAGCCATGTTTCTTCCCGCCTGACAAAGTACTTACACATCATGTTATAGACAGAGGACGGCAGGAGACAATACTGGGTTGGATGTGAGAGAGGGATCTACCACACCCAGAGAGAAAAGTATTTATGGATATATGAAATTTGTGTCTTTCCAAAAGCCTAAACCCATCTATCCCTCAAAAAAATATACACTAAGAGCTCACATCACAGTTCCCCCAAAGCATATCCTATTTTTAGAAACTAAAGCTTTTTAAATAGATGACTGTAGGGGAGGGCTAAGAAAACACAAATTAGAAAAAAAATACAAACTTAGAAAATGAGAAAACGCTCATGATATCTTTTTGGCCTAATTCACATAAAATCCAATTGTAGCCCCAATCCTGATTGAAATGTGAGGTGGACGATGGACGAACAGCAGGATTTAAGAAAGAATACTGCATCACACATGCCAAGGAGAGAGAAAGCCTATCAGATGATAGCCAGTTCAAGCAGTCTCCTTCAAGAGAAACGAAGAGACCTAAAGGAGAAAGTACAAAGAGCTTACCTCATGCATTTTTCTAGAACTTCTCTTACAAACTTTGGTTTGGGACTTTCAAGATCCTGAGTAAGACAATCTGACCTAAGGAGGAAACGTGGCTTTATTAAGTTCATATACATAACCTTTTGTATATATAATCATCATTTCCTGGCTTATACTAGGGTCTTTCTACCTATTATCTCATCCATATATAGTAACTAAATATCAATAAAATAAATACTGGAGACAACAGACTTGTTTGTTTTTGGTTTATCAAGACAGTTTCTCTGTATAACAGCTCTGGCTGTCCTGGAACTCTAGCTTTGTAGACCAGGCTGGCCTCAAACTCAGAGATCTGCCTGCCTCTGCCTCCTGAGTGCTGAGATGAAAGGTGTGTGCCACCACCGCCCAGCACAACAGACTATTTTAAAGTGTGTTTTAAATATGCAGGTTCTTTTGTGTATGTGTATATTCATGTGCTGTGCACACACATGGAGGCCAGAGGATAACCTTGGGTGCTGTTCCCTGGTGCACCCACTTTGGTTTTTGAGACAGTGTTTCTCACTAGGCTGGCCAGCCAGCGAGCTTCAGGGATTTGCTAATCTCCATGTCCCCAGTGCTAGGATTAGAAGTCCATGCCTCCATGACTGGCTTTTTTAAAAACAACAACAACAACAACAAAAAAAAACAGGATCTAACTGTGTAGTACTGGCTGGTCTGGAACTTACTTTATAGACCAGGCTAGCCTCCAACTCAAAGAGATTGATCTGCCTCTGCCTCCTGGGTGCTGGGATTAAAGGAGTATACCACTATGTAGGGCTCAATGGTGGGCTTTTTAACATGGGCTCTGGTGATCAAACTTGGGTCTTTATGTTTGAGTGGCAAACACTTTACAGACTAGGAGATCTCCAATATAATTTTTCTGAATAAGGTAGGATAAAGATCATACTTACCAATCTTCCCAGCTCCAACGGAACTGAAAGTTACTTAGATGATGAGAAAACCAATTAATAAACCTAAATTGGGGAATAGGGCAGGGAAGAAGAGAAAGGAAAAATGCAATTTAGACCAGCAATTCATACAATCCTTTATACAGCTAAACCTTGTCTTACGTGCACACCCCACTCGCTACCTGTAGCTCTTGGACTGTTCTCTTAGCAAAGCCTCTAACTCGCTGTCTTATAGTCCTCCAGCTATCTCAGTTCTCCTGATGGTGCATCCTTTTATTCTTGTTAGGTAACAGACATGATTTAAGCTCATACTTTGTGGAAAATATTTATATCTGATTCTCATAGCTGTGAAGGAGTATACTATTTTTCTCCTGTAACTGTTGATGAAATGGAAGCAGTAAAAAAAATTGTAGTTAAACGTTCATAAATAATTTACAAATGGCAGAACCAAAGCAAGCCTGTCATATGTTGCTGGGAATTGACCGTGGGCTCCTGGGAGAGCAGCCAGTGCTCTTAACCACTGAGCCTTCTCTCCAGCTCTTAGCTTCCTATACTGTGACCTTTTCAAAAACTTTACTTCTTCATTTACATGTTTATGTTGTATGTGCATGTATATGCAGCACTAGAGGCCACAAGTGTGTTGGATCCTCTGGAGATGGAGCTGCAGGTGGTTGTAAAGCTGCCCGATGTGGGTGGGTGCTGAGAAGCAAACTCAGGTCCTCTGGATCCTGAGCCATCTCCAGGCCCAGTACGACCTTTTCACGACAGCCTATATGCACAAAGTCCCATTTAAAAATACACTTAGCTCTCTAGACAGCAGACGTCTTATAGTGTTAAATAGTGCTGTAAGGCTGTAAGAGCACTCAAGATGTTTACTGATTCAATACTTTATTAGAGCGGAGACACCAGAAGACACGTTCTTAAAGCACTACCCTCAAAAACCTGGTTTCAATCATCTGAATTTTTCAAAGTCACCGACAGAGGTAGTCACCACTGGTAATTTTTAATACAGAATTAGGGTAAAAGATAGGGCAATTAGACAACTATTCAATTCTTCCTCCGATCTGATTTGGAAAATGGACAGAAGAAAAAAAACCAGTTGGTAAAAGTAGTTAAACAGACTTTTCCAAAAGAAAACAGTGAGAATGCAATGACCATGCTTGCTGTAACAATCCAAGACAGATTTTATTTATTTATTTAAAATAAATGGAGTCTCCCAGCTGCAGGTTTGAAGATACTTCTCTATAATTACTTTCAAAACAGATAATCTATAAATGTTTATATATTATACAGTATTAGATTTCTCATTCAGAGGGAGCTTATCTTAGACTTACACATGCAATAAAGGAGGAGGAAAAGTCAGATGATGCCTAAGTGCCAAGTGCTTCAAGCAGGAATTGGAGTTACAGAGAAGCAAGCGTGGGCATCTCTAGACTGAAACAGACTAGAAGCCACGGTGTTCTAACAAGCAAGCTATCACACAAAGGGGTTTTGGAAAGCAGGGAACAATCTGGAAATCCGTAAGACAGCCTTCTGACAAATTCTTGAAGGTGCTAACATAACCCTTAGCATAGAAGTAACCAATGGCTGTACCTGTCTACACATGTAGTACTCATCGTGTCCAGACGCATGTACAGCATCTCGGTCGCCTGTGCAAGCTGCGGATTGAAGATAAGGAAAACTGCTTTCCACTCTCCTTTCAAATGAGTTGTGATGGGAGAAAGGAAGAGAAGATCATATCATCTAAGTCTTTATCACTAAGAATTTTGAGTCTTTTATCCTTTCACATAACTGATCTTGTTTCTCAAGTTTTAAACTGCCCATGATGTGCAATAAATCTGACTGTATCCATCTGTGAAGTCAAGGTAATATTTTCATCATCTCTACAATTTCTCCAAGCTTCTTTGTAATCCACTCCTTCCTCAGTCATTCTAGACCTCTCCCCAAGCATCCACTGGTCTTCTGTCATTAGAGGACTTTTGCATTTTTTTAGAATTTTACAAAAATAGCATCATGTTCTGTGAATCTGTTACCTTTCCTTCAGCATATATTATTTTTCAACTCATGTTGTTCATTGCATTAAAAACAAGTCCTTTTTCTTGCTGAATTGAATATTACCATGGCAAGGAAACAAAATTTGTTTATCCATTCATGTGTTGTTAGACACTGAGGTTGTTTCTGGTTTGGAAATATTAGAAATAAAATCTATAAGCATCCTGCCCAGTTCTCTCTAAAACCTTATGCCATCTTTTAAGAACAAAAACCATCATTACCACAAAAAAACCCAAAACAAGACAAATAAACAAATACGAAAATAAAACTTTTTCTAAAAACTGTAGCAACCACTATCAACAATCCATCTTTAAAGAAAATTCCAAATGAAATAATTGGAGATGGAAGTTTAGGACATACAAAAGAAATGGACTTCAGAGAATGATAGGTACAGATATATCTAATGGATATCATGTATAATTTTTTATTTAAAATGCCAAAAAGATAAAATAAACATACTTGAAATTGAAGTATTCTCTGATCTTTTTATTTTCTGAAGGGAAGGCCAGAACTGGCAGGAGAAAGGTATGTCTGTGGCATGCAGGAACAACTCAAACTCTTTTTTAATCTAAGAGACAGACAGTAGAGAAGAATAAAATGGGCATGACAAAGAGGGTGCAGTCGAATGACAGTGTCAGACTGGAGAGAAATACAGTGGTTATGAGCCACACTAGAAACCAAAGGATACAGAAGGCGACAAGGAAAAATATCTTAACTAAACAAGAAAGCGGTTGATACTTATTAAAAATCAAAAGGCATCAGGGGTCTATGTGGAGGAGGTGGGGAGACTGGGGGAGACAGAAGTGGGGATGACTGGAGGACGCAGCATCCTCCAGACACCAGGGCTGACACACACCGACTCCAAGGATGCAGCATCCTCCAGACACCAGGGCTGGCACACACCAACTCCAAGGATGCAGCATCCTCCAGACACCAGGGCTGACACATACCGACTCCAAGGATGCAGCATCCTCCAGACACCAGGGCTGGCACACACCGACTCCAAGGATGCAGCATCCTCCAGACACACGAGGACTGACACACAACGACTCCAAGGATGCAGCATCCTCCAGACACCAGGGCTGGCACACACGATCTCAGAGGCCGTGACAGCATGCACAGGACTGCACAGGTTCAGATCAGACACAATCCCAGCACTGACAAGGAGAAGGGACACAAAGCTGACCCCTAACCAAGAAACTATTTGTAATTGATACCTGCTGGAAAGGGAAAAGCAGTTTTATCCAGTGGAGTGTCACTGACTATATCAACCACACTTCAGGGCAGGCCCCATGTGCAGGAATAGCTAGCCAACATAAAACAAACTCCATGTTTGTGTGTGTATGTGTGTGTGTGTGTGTGTGTGTGTGTGTGTGTGTGTGTGTGTTCTGTTTTAATATTTTCTTCTTCCTCCTCCCCTCAAAGTTTGTTTGGATTTTCAATTTTTTTTTCTTTTTCTGTTTTTGTTTTAAGAGAGACATTAAATTGAGTGGCTGGGATTTGGGAAAAGTTGGGGGAAAGGACAGAATATAATCAAAATATATTGTATGAAAAAATTTTGATGAAAAATGATCTAGCCTGGCAGCAGTGGCATATGCCTTTAATTCTAGCACTTGGGAGGCAGAGGCAGGTGGATGGATCTCTGTGAGTTCAAGGCCAGCCTGGTCTACAGAGCAAGTCCCAGTCTAGCCAGAGCTATTACACAGAGAAGCCCTGTCTCGAAAACCAAGGGGGAAAATATATATAAAATAAAAACAGGGCATTTTAAGATAAAAGCCATGTAGCATATATAAGCTAGAAGTACTCCAGACTCCAGAGTGTTAAAAAGCTTACTTCACCAAGGGTACAACAAAGCTGAGCACCAAATATTGATGAAGCAAAATTGATGGAACTAGAGAAATGAGCATACGCACAGGTATAAAGGGAGACTAATATCATTCCTAGTAACTCATAGAAGCAGCACAACACACACACACACACACACACACACACACACAGTTACAGATATGGAACTATTTATTCAAATAATACAATCAATGGAACTTATCTAATGGGCTTATAGAAGACCTGAAGTCCTGAACAGGCAGAATGCACGTTTTCTTCAAACAACTATTGTTTTAAAAGGCAAAGGAGCTGGGCACTGGTGGTGCACACCTTTAATCCCAACACTTGGGAGGTAGAGGCAGGTGGATCTCTGTGAATTCCAGGTCACCCTGGTCTACAAATAGAATTCCAGGACACCTAAGGCTGTTATACAGAGAAACCCTGTCTCAGACCAAAAAGAAACAAACAAACAACAAACAACAAAAAGGCCTCAAACCTGTAATTCCTACACTTTGGAGGTTGAGGCAGGTCATCCTGAGTTTGAGGCCATCCTGGGCTACAGAGTATGACCCTATCTCAGGAAACAAACAAAGGCAAGGGAACGCTAACACCAGCATTATTAGTGTGGTGTGAAAGGAGCGGATCCTGCTGGGAGAACAAGGAGCTTGTAAGCCATAGCAGCACCTTCTATATTTAAGCAGGGGATGCTATATGCTAACTTCACAAACATGCATTTTGTCCCAAGTCTTATTTACTTAAAAACAAAGTAAATTAAACCATTACTCCTAAAACCCAAAGCATAGGAACATAAAGGTGAACTGAGAAAAGACAGCTCCATAATGCAATCTTCTAAATAGATTGCACAGCCAAGGGCCGTACATTTAAAAACACAAAAGGATACAACTTGGGGCAGAGAGCCCGGCTGAAGTTTGCACAGTTCGATGAGCAGTGTAGTGTACATTACATCAACGTGAGGGGGCGCTGGAAGCTGAAACAGCTCTGCAAAGATCACCTGCAAAACACCAGAAAGATCCACATATTACACCCTAACTCTAAACTCCATGGCACCTACAATGAAAAGAGAATTACCTTTTATCGCAAAAAGCATGCTTTCCGATCTACAAATGAACAACACAATGAACACCCCACTTTTGTACTTCAAGCATCCACTAGGTGAAGGCTGCTGTGACCCACACTGCTGAGACAATGTGCACTGGTAATCCATCCTTTGAAGTCTCAAAGGTGACTAAGGGAGACACTGTATCAAGGGGCTCAACTCATGGAGCTGCATTCCTGTGGGTATTGAGAATTCTTAGTGGACCAGGGTTCAAGACGGCTGAGTATTCTCCACTGCTACTCACAATAAACCCCAGATCTTTTTGGCACACTATTTCTTACCCCTGCCTAAATGTCTAAAGCCCTAGTCTGCATTCTTTCCTCTTAATGCATGAGGAATTCTACACATTTTTTTTTTTCAGATTTAAAAATATGACTTAGAGCCATGTGTGGTAGCAATTGCCTGGAGTCCCAGCAATTCAGGAAGATAAGGCAGAAGGGTCACAAGTCCCAGGTTAGGTTGGGTGATATGGTGACACCCAGTCTTTTTTTCCCCTCCTCTCTGGTTTTTTGAGACAGGGTTTCTCTGTGTAGTCCTGGCTGTCCTGGAACTCTCTTTGTAGACCAGGCTGGCCTTGAACTCAGACCTGCTGCCTCTGCCTCCCGAGTGCTGGGATTAAAGACATGTACCACTTAAAAGGGGGATGGAGGGCAGAGGGAAGGAGGAGGCAGGGGCCAGCAAGATGACTCAACAGGTAAAGACTTGGAGCTTCAACTCCTTTCTTCCTTCACTAGCAAGGCTAATTGGCAACGTCCTTGCTTCTCTGTTCCTTCTCAGAGCCTGGTAACAGCGAGGACAGCACAGACGAACAAAGCCAGGAGAACCCGTACAGTCCTCAGACAGACTGGGAAAACCAGAGTTAGCACCGCGTGGAATGCATACCTCAACTATGTGGTAGTTCAGGGGGATCTTGTTCTTCCCTGGATAGCTCACCAGCTGTGCGGCACTGTAAGAAGTGTGATTTTAGTTAGCAAGTGTACAAAGATACACACGAGACCCGACAGTTTCAGATGCAGTGAGCTTAGCTGACAAAAAAACTGCTGTGATGTTCTAGTTTCAGTTATTTATTAACATGCTATGAATTGTTTGTCTTACACACAAAAAGGAAAGTAATAAAACCAGCACCTGAAGATCTACTAACTCAGCACATTCTTACAGGTTGTCCACTCCTAACTACAATATTTCTCCTCAAAATCGAAGCCAAAACTTTCCAGCTCTATGAAAATTTATTAACACTTAGGTTTCTAAATGTTAAAAAACAAAAAAACACATTAGTAAGCTTTAATTTCCATACATCCAAACTAAATCCAGCCTACTATTCAATTTTAGCATATATGGAATGTATGTACCTGTGTGTGCACGAATAGGTATGTGGAAGTCAGAGGTCAAGAGATCATGTTGAGTGTCTTCTTCAACTGCTTCTCCATCTTACTTCTAATACAAGGCCTCTCACTAAGCCTGGGATTTAGGGACTAGAAAGAGGGCTCAGCAGCTAAGAGCACTGGTTGCTCTTGCAGAGGACCCAGGTTCAATTCCCAGCAACCACAAGGCACCTCACAGCTATCTGGAACCCCATTTCCAAGTGATTCAAAGCCTTCTGGCCTTTGAGGGCACCAGACACACAAGTGATATATAGATACACATGCAGGAAAAATACCCATACACATAAAGTATTTCAAACAAACAAAACACCTGAGGTTCATAGACTGGCTTAACTGTCTGGACAGCAATCCCTAGGGATACTCCTGTTTCAGCATCTCCAGAAAACTGAGATATAGGTGAATGCCAACTGGGTTTACATGGGTGCTGGGCACCCGAATACTGGTCCTCATGCCTGCTAGGCTATCTCTCCAGCCTTACACACTCCAAATGTATATTTTCCAAATGTGTATCATCCAAATGGTTTCCTACCCCCTTTAAAAGTACCATGGAGAGAATCTCACCAAGTTTTCCTTTCCTTCCAGTAGGATTTTATGATGCAGTGAAGATTCTCCTCTATGACAAACCTCTCCACTGAATGACTCCCTGGCATAACAGGACCCTGGAAAGAAGACCAAATGTACTCACACACAGAACCACAAAACAGATTTCTTTCATTTATTCAATAAATACTTTTATCTAGGACTGAACTGTCCTGTTAAATACCTACCACAGAATCAAGAGTGTATAGTGCTCCTGAGACATTAAATACTCACCAGGCCTATTTTACAAATCAATTAAAAACAAATAAAAACAACAACAAAATACTAACTATCTATCTATCCATCCATCCATCCATCCATCCATCCATCCATCCATCCATCCATCCATCCATCCATCCATCTGTCATGTGTGGGGAATTGGCTGTCTCTCTCTCTCTCTCTCTCTTTTTTTGAGACAGGATTTCTCTGTGTAGCTTTGCACCTTTCCTGGATCTCGCTCTGTAGCCCAGGCTGGCCTCGAACTCACAGAAATCCACCTGCCTCTGTCTCCCGAGTGCTGGGATTAAAGGCGTGCGCCACTGCCACCCGGCTCTGGCTGTCTCTTTTTACCATGCGGGTCAGCCAATTATGATGGAACTTTGGTGTCAGATTTCATGGCCTGTGCGTTTATCCACTGAATTACCACCCAATTTCTAAGTTTAAGAAACACCTTTTAAAGACATTATCAAAATACAGAAGAATGCAGTGTTTCCATTTTGGGACATTTATACTCTCTGCCGGGGGAGGGGCAGGCGGTGTGCATCAATAGCAGGGAAATATAATCAGCACAGGAGAAATGCATCCCGAGGTCAAGTTCTTGTTTCCTTTGCTATAACTAATCACAGAGACTAAGTGGCATGAATATAAACTAGATTTTTCAGTTGATAAACCAACAGGTCATCATGTAATTTTGAATCAAGGTGCTTCCTCATTATTTACTACAGCAAAGCAGACAAGTCCTCCCACCACCAAGCCTCCCAGAAGGCTGGACTACTGAACGGGACCCAAGGCAGGTGTTAAACCGATCCTCATCAAGCCTTTCCACTACCACTCTAGTCATGTTCTGTTTCTGGGCTGACCCAGGGAGAAGAGCTGAAAACTCAAGACTGAAGAGCAGCTGTGCTGCCTGGAAGGGACATTTGGAATCTCTGTTTAATTTCTTTGTATTCTTTAAAAAATAAACAACAACAACAACAAAATTGAAACCAAACCAAAGTCCTGTGTGTAGCATTTCACCCAAAGACAGCTGATTCTCTTTATACTTCCCTTGTGCTAAACACAGACTTTACAGGTCCACTCGTGGAATGCATGTGTTCTTTAAGTTATTTGGGACCTGACATGGGCAACCAGAGAAGTAGAGCCAGGCCAAGCATCTTATAATGCAAGGACGGTGCTGGTTCACAAACACATACCCTGGAAAGTCCACTGTGTTGAGGGTTAAGGTTGAATTGCTTGCTACATACAACAAGGATGGAGCAAGCAACAGTTCTGGTACTTTAGCTGGCTAAACTACTTTCCAGAAACAATCTAGTAATCATATGCTTGCTGCCTGGCTTCAAGACAGACACGTACACACTGAGATATAAAATAATTAATGTGTACTTCAAATGTTAATTTTTACTTCCAATATTCACAATAAAATCACATTTTCCTGTCAAAGGGTTGCCAACAATTTGGCTTCATAACAAAAAAAAACTATAAAAAGTATTTAAAAACTAGAATGTTAAGGTTGGAAGGTTGACAAAAATACTTTTAATAATTGTACAATGAGTAACTTAAGCTGAGTTATTTAAAAATATGGGCAATTTAGAAAAGGAATAATTTTCCTTGAAAAAAATATTAACAATGACTAAATAGGACTGGGGTATAGCTTGGTCAGTAGAGTACTTGCTTAGCATGCCTGAAGCCCTGGGCTCCATCCTTAGCAACATATAAACCTGGGCATGGTGGGGAATGCCTATAATCATAATAGAGGCAGCAGCAAAAGGATCACAGGTTAAAGGTCATCTACAACTGCACAGCAAGTACCAGACCAGCCTGGGCTAGATAGGACCTTTCCCAGAAAATAACAGCAACGCAGAAATGTTCAGCATAGTGGCCCACAAGTACTATCTCAGAGTTCAAGAGGCCAAGGCAGGAGGGTTGTCACAGTGAGAACAGACTGGGCTACAAAGACACACACACACTAAACAATAATAATAATTAGCTAAATAAACATGGTGCCTGGGAGATGGCTCAGTGGATACTTGAGTACTGTACTTACTGTACAAGTATGAGGAACTGAACTAAATACCTCCAGAATCCGCATTAAAAGCTATACCAGGTGGTACATGCTCAATTGGGCAGGCTCAATATAGGTAGATCCCATGGGGCCTACTGGTCAGCCATATAGCTACAATGGTGAGCTCCAGGTTCAATCAGAAACCTTGCCTCACCAAAAAGAAAAGGTGGTGAGCAACGACAGACAGTTGAAGTCAACCTCTGGTCACCCCCCACATACACACATGACACACCCTGTACCCAAACAGCTAAAACTGAGCATTCATATGAGACACTGTTCATTTTCTACATGTGATCCATACTATTATTGTTCCTTTGGGGATTGAGGCACAGGAAGTAAATAACTCACTCATGTTCCCAGGTAGTATTTGTATTAAAATGCTAACCAACTTGGCTCTTGACTGGTAAACTATATTGTCTCTCTTATTATGAGCAAAACAAATTTTTTTGCATAACAAGGTGATATAGTTTGCTGAATCAAAGCATATAATTGATTTTCATCAATCTTCTTATGATAAAAAAATGACTGAAAATTGAAAGGTTATTTCAGAGCTAGGATGGGCAATGTGGTAGGAGCCTGTAATCCCAGTACTTGGGAGGCTGAGGTAAGAGAATTTGTGAACTCAAAGCCAATCTGGGTCCACAGAAAGAGACCCTGAAAAAAAAAGAAGAAAAAAGAAAAAGAAAAACAAAGCATCGAGAGTGTAAGTCAAAGGAAACTAGGTCCCAAGTACAGCTGCAAGCCCGGCCTTCCCGGACTAGGGGCCACTCACATACCTCGGGGTCATCTGTGTAGTCGAACATCCTGAAGATGACCCTGGGCATTGGGTACACCGAATCCTCCGTGTGAGGCGGAGGTGTGAAAGGAGGCAGGTTGTGCTGTAGTGCTTCACAGAGGATGCTGTCAAAGGCAAGGTAGGGTCTTAGGATGTGCCTTTCCTGCCACCGGTCCTTTTTCAATTTCTGAATCTGGGCCCACAAGCAATCTAAATACTAAAAAGAGATTTTAATATTTAATATAAACATTTTGGCTAGACAGTACAGAAAATGTCTACTCTCTAAAATACAGGACAAAGTAGACTAATATGGTATTTCATATGATAGAAAAGAATGGCATTAAGTTTTTGTTTTTACTTAAAAATTTTAAATGACATTAATGTGCCCACACTTGCCACAACGTGCACGCTGAAGCCAGGAGAACTTTTCAAATGTGTTCCCTTCCACTATGTGGTCTGGGGCTCTAACGCAGGCTGCCTTTACCTACTGAGCAGCCTCACTCTCCATTTCTACTCCAGCAGCTTGTTTTTGGAAGCACATTCGGGACCATTATCTCTGCTATTTTTAAAACTGAGTCTTTAGATATAAAACGTGTCTAGTCTGTGAAAATTGGTATTCTAAAAAGCAAGGGGCTGTTTCAATTACATTCTAACATGCATTAACCCTCTACGCTTAAGACCCAGAGGAAATGAATTCCTCACTGGAAATATTTAGAAACGTAGCTAAGATACACAAATGCAAGTCTGAACATTTTTAAAAATTGCAGTTTTACTTATTTGTGTGGCACATGGGCCATAGTGCACTTTCAGAGGTCAGAGGACAACTTGTAGGACTCACTTTCCTCCTTCTACCTGTGGGTCCTGGGAATTGAATTTGGGATGTCAGGGTTGGTGACTCAGTTTGGGCATGTTACAGAGACAAGAATCTACTTAAGAGTTGTGTATATATCACCAGATGAAAATCAATTCACCTCTTCTTGTGGATGTGGTTTATCGGCAGTCCATACTTGTAACATGGGCACATGAGTCTTCTGGCGTCTTCTAAAGGTAAAAATGAAAATCTACACTTAGGCTTTAGAAACATAAAAGACACTCAATGGACAGCAACATTTTTGATAATGGTCATCAAGATAATAGGCACATCTGTATTTCAAACACTGGTGACAGAGGGATTAATTGGTACAATCTGGAAGAATATGTCTCTGGAAGACAATGTGACAATTTCTGTCAAAATTTTAGTTGTTCTGAATCTTCACCCAACAATGTCATTCCTATGAATTCATATCACCATAAATATACCTGCACATATTGTATGCAGACATACACATATATTATACATTATATATACAATAATGTATAGTATATATACAATAATATTCCCCGATACTTATGTATGGTAACAGGAGACTGCATAAGCTAAATATCCACAGAGAGGGGACTAATAAAGAGAAACATTAAAAAAAAAAAAAAAAAAAGAATACCATGCTGTTAATAAACCCAATCTGATGGAACCACATACTTTCATACAATAAATTCAAGTTAAAGAAGAAAAAAACCCACATGTGAAAAAGTATATACGCTGGATTATCATTTGTATAAATCAAGTATATATATTCATACACACACAGAGACATATAAAAAAGTCTTATCTTTAGTTGTCATGTTTATTTGTACTGAACAAAGCAATTAATAATGGTATCCAAAGAAGTATGACAAAATCGATCTGTGAAAGCTAAAGGAATATACAACCATTATCACCATCATGTTACGAAGTAATTAGGCATGTTTAAGGCTCATTATTTGATTGTATCTAACAAGATAAAGCAAGTTTTTACACTGGCATGGGAGAAGGGTGTGGCTTAGGATTAATGTGTAGGATGAAATAAACCTATGTCCCAGGGCAGTGCTCCTACTCTGAACACATTAGTAACGGCATGTTTGAACCTCTTCCAGTCAAGTCAGTAGCCTGGGCAGAGGTGTAATTTTAAGTGCTACAGGTGACCTTTAAGCATACAAACACTAGAACACTAGTGGAGCTATCACACCACGGCGTTCTATGCCTTTCACAAACGTGTGAAAACTGCTCAGCGGACACAATACCAACTTCTTGCACTAGCAAAGTACTGAGATCTTAGTGAGTTATGCAGCAGAAGAATGAAATTTAATAGAGAAAAATTTCAGCAACTTTACGGTTTTGTTTTTTAAAAAAAAGAAACTGAACTGGTGTTACTGCTAACAGAGAATTTAAGACATTTATCATACCATTTATCACTGAGACATTTATCAGGAGGATATCTTTATGTAAACAACAAAGAACCTGTGAGCTGTGCCCTTACTTAAGGTAACTTTCAGTGTTGGAGAAGATGCGGTCCATTTCTGCATCTTTCTTTTCATATAACTCTTTTCCAACCCAGGGCAAAGATGACAGAAACGCATACACATACCAATCCCGTCGCACCTGAAGAAAGTTTAGAAAGTAAGTTAAAAAAATTGCTAATTGTATTTATTTATTCATTATTCTTTCTTTCCAGTGTTAGGGATCAAACTCAAGGCCTTATAGATGCTAGGCAAGCATTCTACAACCAAGCTATATAACTCCCCAGCTTCACCTTTTTTTTTTTTTTTTTTTTTGGTTTTTCGAGACAGGGTTTCTCTGTGTAGCTCTGCGCCTTTCCTGGAGCTCACTTGATAGCCCAGGCTGGCCTCGAACTCACAGAGATCCGCCTGCCTCTGCCTCCCAAGTGCTGGGCTTAAAGGCGTGTGCCACCACCGCCCGGCTCACCTTTTTTTAATTCAAAAATGCAATCCTGGGGAGGAGGCTTTTCAATAGGGCTTAAATAAAGTATCTGGCTCATCTAGACAATTTCTAGTTATACAGCTCTAATCTTAAAATCATTTGAATTAATACAATTCAAATTAACCCACTAGGAAGCCGGTTGACTTGCCCTTCAGATATTAAGCATTACAGTGTGATAATCTGTTATTTTATTTTGTTTATTGCTGCTAAAGAGTTATCAGTGGGGGAAAAAAATCTGGTACAGTGCTTCATGGAAAAGGTTCAACATAAAGGGTCTTACCTGAGGCACATCTTCTTCCTGAGTCACACTTACAAAATTCTCAAACATAGCAACCATAGATGGGGCAGCAATCACATGACAATTCACAAGATCAGATAGAAAACGGACCTGTGAGGGCAAAGGATATCTGTATTAAACCTAACAGTACTTCATAATAGTCATAAAAAACCCTGTAATGGTCTGCAAAATTAAAGCCCATGGCTATATTTAGCTTACTTTTTGTTTGCACAACCTGTGAGCCAAGAACTCTCTAAATTTAATGCTTAAAACAAACACTATTCACATAAAATAACATGAATTCAAATTTCAGTGTCCATAACCACACTTGCAGTAGAAGATAGTTCACACCCATTCAGTTACTTATTGATCATGGTAGCTTTGTGGTATAATGGTAGAGTCGAGTAGTTGTGACACTGGATAGGAATCTGTGACTTTGTGGGTTTCTATGCTATGCTACATTAAGCACCCAGACAGCCAAATATTCTAGTTACTCCATTCCACTGAATAGGTTGGTCTTTTTATTTGGCTGGGAATAATTTTCACTGAAATATAGAAATGGAAAATTTAAGTAAAAGAGATGTTTACTGGGTGTCCTCTGTGTGCCAGGGCTAAATAAACACTCTTCAAGGTACTGTTTAAGGGAACTTAACAGCTTATTTGGGGCAAACATAATCTCAATGAAAAGGGATGACTCCTGCACTAAAAGACAAATTAACAAGTGCTCTTGGGACCAGTGACATTGGTAACAAGGGAAAAGTGTAACAAGAAAACACCTGGGCAAGGTTATAAAGGGTGAGCAAAGCCCCTCATTGGGAGCAGGGAAGGCATTCTTGGCAAAGGATTGTGAAGTCATTTTATATAGCTGGAGGGTATACAGGGGACAAGAGAAAGCAACCAGACTGGGGCAATCACCAAAGATCAAGACTTTAATCCTAGATCCTAACAAGTGTCCAAAGTTTTCTGAATGTCTTCAGTAAAAAAGATCTTGATCACATCATTTCCAACATGTATGCATTTATTTATAGTAAATACTGGATTACTACCAATCTACGTATTAGGTATTAGTAAGACCTAATTCCATTTCCTTCTATTCAAGACACACAAAGGTTTTGTGTTGCAGAAAGAACCCAAGAAGCAGAGGATGGGAGGAGTCTGTGAAATGTTATCCTCTGGACAGGACATGGCCACAGCACTCACAATCTCACAGCTATGCAAAACCTACCTAAGACTAGGCAGGTCAACATTCCTCATGGA
>CABHPH010149618.1:4954-24867 GCA_902168325.1 Peromyscus nudipes
GGGGACTGGACAGGACATCCCGAAGACTCTCCAGCCATTCCCGCTGGTCCTTCTCACTGGGGCAGGTGAAGATGAACTTCCGCTCTGGAGTGATGACCGTGAGTCCAGCCTTCCAGCGGTTCCCTCGGATACCCTTGGGCAAGTCCTCGCATACTTCATATCCCTGCTCCTGGCTTCCCAGAAAAACCTGGCCCTGCTCAAAAGCATCCTGAAAATGGAAGGCATGTGGTCATCAGAGGCTGTCCTGGGGCAGAGGGGCCCTCGCAACCCTGCCAGTCCCAAGGTCAAGCTTGGTAAAGAGATGTGCGTGTCATTGCCAGATGGGACTTCGAATCTGAAACATTAAAATCTAAAGTATATTGCACACAGTGGAAACACTAACATATAGAGAATACACCAGGCACTGGGAACTCAAAACTTTTTTTTTTTCTTTGTTTTGGGCACTGGGGATTGAGTGTAGACTCTCAAACATGCTAGGCAAACCTTTTACTGCTGAGCCGAGGCTCCGCCCCTCTCTCTTTAATTTTGAGACAAGGTCTCATTAAGTTACACAGATCGGCCTTGAATTTATTCTGAAGCCCAGGAAGTCTTTGAATTTGCCATCCAACTGTCTCAGCCTCCCCAGTCGCTGGGATTACAGGCTGGTGCCCCCAGACCCAGCTCAAGTGGTTTACATGTTAGCAACTTCTATATTCATCATGGCCGCCTCTGAGTCAGACATTCATGCTAAGCCAATATTTTGGTAAGAAGGGAAATGCAGCATAGAGAGCTAAGTGCATACCCAGCCCAGGGCAGGGCTCTACAATGGCAGGACAGAGACCAGAGCCCAGAGTCCAGCCAAACTAGTTCCTGAGCCCACAGCCCTAACCACTCCACTCTAGACCTCCTGGTTACAAAGGAGTGGTTGGTTACACCTGACTTTAACCACAGTTGTCAGCGCTGGGGATCCTGAGAGGAGCTCAGTGAGAAGCAGGGGCACAGGGGAGAAGCGGGGTAGGGGGGGTGGGGGGGTGTACAGGCTTTCCTGTCACAGGTTCCCCTGTCCTGGGATTCTGAGAGACGGTCTTTCTGTACTCTCTGAGATCAACACTAGCCCACCTGACTGGGAACATGCTGAGGAGGTGTCAGGAATGGCTCTTACCAGGGGGTTCTTATAATACAGCAACCTCCGCTCCAGGGCGTCCAAGGCAAACCATCTCTTCTTGAAGGGTTCTCTCTGCTACAAAAGGAGGAACCTCTTACCAGACATGACAAAGCCAGGCACAAAGGTCAGGGCCAGCTCAGAGGTCATCACGCTGGTTCTCCAGCCTGGCTTCTGCAATCAGATACCATAGCTTCTTCCAGGGGCCAGCTCAGGGAGTGCATCCCCTCCCCAGATGATGGCCCTAACAGAAGGGCTGGGACTGGAGTCCAGCCAAACTGGTTCTAGGGTCCACAGGTCTGAACACCTACTCAGACTCTGAGGTGTTTGTTGGTTTGTTTGCTTGATTGTTTTGAGACAGGGTCTCACTGTGTAGTCCTGGCTGGTCTGAAACTCGCAGGGATTCCCCAGCTTCTACCTCGGGAGTGCTGGAATTAAAGGAGTACCCCACCATGAGCCAGCGCCTGCTCAGACTCTGAAGGCTCCGCCCAGCCCCTCTCTGCCCCCCCCCCCTTCCTCGCTCTCTGTTAGCTTCGCTGGGCACTGCCAGGTGCTGCCCAGGAGTGGAAGGGGTACTTCCCTCTTTCTCCGACTGCGGACAAAGAAGTCTCAGAAAAAAGGAAGTCAGGAAAGTCAGAAGTGGCTTCTGCTCACAAAGTTGAAAGTGCTGGCCTTGGTTCAACTGTAACCTAGGTCAGGGAGGAGAAAGACCTGAGGCAAGAACCAGGGACTGTGCCTGGCTTCTGAGGGAAGGAGGCTGCACACCACCATTTGACCATGTTTCCAACTCCTGAGGCTGGCTTTGCTTGCTTCCTTCCTTCCTTCCTTGCTTCCTTCCTTCCTTCCTTCCTTCCTTCCTTCCTTCCTTCCTTTCTTTTCTTTTTTTTTCCAAGACAGGGTTTTTTTGTGTAGCTCTGGCTGTTCTGGAACTCACTATGTAGACCAGGCTGGCCTTGAACTTGGAGATCCACCTGCCTTCTGAGTGCTGGGATTAAAGGCCTGCGCCGCGCCACCACTGCACAGCTCCTGAGACTTTCTTTGGCACAGTCCTCCAACACCTTTCAGGATCCTCCGAACAACCATCCTGTACCACATTATAATTGTGTTTTTTGCATTGAACCCCTGCACTTACGCATGCTTGGCAAGCCCTTTACCTCGAGCTACACACCACCCCCTACCCCACCTTATTACACTTTTTTATTTTGAGATGGGAGGGGGGGCTCACTAAGTGCAGGCCGACTTTGAATTTGTTATGTAGGCCAGGCTAGCTCGCATTCTTCTGCCTCAGCCTTCTGAGAATCTGGGTCTGTGCAACTCTCGTCTGGTCTACAGGAAACCCCAGGCTCCTCCTCTCAGGCTCCTCTTCCTCCTTAGATGAGTGTGAAGGCACAGGCTCTGGTGAGGGGGTGTGGGCGTAGTCATGAAGAGCCAGGCTGAGTGGGAGGAGAGAGGATACATGGCCATGCTTTTTCAGACTAGCCTGTGCCTCCCTGACACGGTGGACTCTGTGGCGGATTCTGTGGATTCAGAAACATCCGCTCCAAGCTCTCTCTCTAGGGAATTCCTTCTCAGCACCGCTTTCCCAGGGTTCGCTAAAGCCTGATGGTGATCCGAGGAAAGACTCTGATGACGATGACAGGGTGGTACAGGAGAGGCAGAACCCCCTAGAGCAATGCTGGGTCCCACAGCAGCCAACTCCTGGTCTCTGCTCGGTCCTTCAACACAGAGACTCACAAATATTACTATTCCTCCTTTCCCTCTCTCTTCAGCCCTCCCTCCCTCCCAC
The DNA here is from genome assembly GCA_902168325.1 of Peromyscus nudipes. Taxonomy (NCBI): domain Eukaryota; kingdom Metazoa; phylum Chordata; class Mammalia; order Rodentia; family Cricetidae; genus Peromyscus; species Peromyscus nudipes. The sequence goes on from CABHPH010149618.1 coordinate 7,882, forward strand.
CCCCACCCGTGCTTTTCTGCTTTATGAGCGGCTGGGATAGGACCATGTTAAATAACCCAGAAAATGTACCTTTGGACCAGTCTTCTCCATGAAGCCTTGTTTGAGGTAGTTCCTGGTGATGAGCGGCACGAGCTATGGGGAGAGACAAGGCTGACTCCCTATTCACACCCAAAGCTTCAGATTGAACGAGGTGCCAAGACAAAGAGAAGTTGGGAATGGAGAAGGGAGTGTACGACTCATGGTTGATGGGTTATATTCGGAGTGTGTGCTGGATATGATACAAATAGTTCAACAAAGGCAGTCAATGGGCCCCGATATGTAGAGTTTTCCAGCATGGCCCAGTCATGATTTAAGTGCATCATTCACCCCAGATCATAGATTCAGGCAAGGCTGTCGAGAGACCCAATTGTCAACAGGCATGGTGGTGAACGCCTTTAATCCCAGTACTTGGGAGGCAGAAAGGCAGGCAGATCTCTGTTTTTGAGGCCAGCCAGGTCTACGGAGTAAATTCCAAGATAGCAAGGGCTACATAGAGAAACCTTATCTCAAAAAGCCAAAAAGAAGAGGAGGAAGAAGAGGAAGAGGAGAAAGAGGAGGAAGAGGAGAAGGAGAAACCCACTTGTCTGCTGTGGCAGGCTCTGGGTACAATTCCCAGCCACCCTGGGTAGTAGATTTTATCAGCCTCACCTTACTCACTAAGAAAGCAGGCCCCAGAGATATGGGCAGAGACTTTGCTGAAGTCACATGGCTGATAGCATGAAGAGGTGGGATTCCCACTTGGGGCTGACAGGCAGCAGGCCTGTGCACCATCACACTATGCTACCACCACGTAAAGATGGCAGAGCCCCTTCACCAGACTCCTCACCGTGCCAGCTGAGACCTGCTCACAGAATCTGACACAGGCCATGAAGAGGCAACAGCAGGGTGGACAAAGAGAGAAAACTCTGGACTTGGTGTTAGGAGACCAGAATCTAGGGTTGGGGATTTAGCTCAGTGGTAGAGCGCGTGCCTAGCAAGCACAAGGCCCTGGGTTCAGTCCTCAGCTCCTTAAAAACAAACAAACAAACAAACAAACAAACAAACAAATAAATAAATAAATAAATAAATAAATGAAGGAGACCAGAATCTTAGCACCACTCTGCCCTCAACCAGCTGTTACCTTGGTAAAGGTTCTGTCTCTGGGAGTCCATTTCCTACCGTGACCTCCAACAGCCCTCACAACCTGCTTTCCTGTGCTCAGAGAAGCTTCCAGAAACTGACCATGACTTCTTATGCTTCCTGGAAGTGGGAAGAGGGGGACTGGACAAATCCAGGGCTTCAAATGGCAGCCTAGACTTCTAAGATCAACAGCAGGGTCCCTGGAGTTACAGGGGCAAAGTTGAGGTGGGATGTGGGGAATCATGACAGGGAACAAGAGAGAGAGGTTGAGGCCCAAAATGAAAATCTACACTAGATTACTCCATTTCTCCTCAACATATTCTATAGGATTTATTCTGTTTGGAGAAACTAGGACCCCCAGGGTTCCGTATTCTGAGTTTGAGCCAGCACAGGGCTAGTCTAGGCCTAGAGGAACAAGAGAAACAAGGAAGCCACCTGCCGGAGTTCTTCTTCAGTATCCTTTCCTATACTCCAGACACTGGCTCCCTCCGTTTTCATGATAGTCTGGCAGGTGGTATCGGGCCATGGTCACATGACAGATGAGCACACTGAGCTCAGGGGTGATGTCATGTGCTGGGCAGCACCCTAGGCTCTGACTCCAGGGTGTGTACTTCCTTCATTCCCCTCCTCCATCCCTCCTTTCCTTCCTTCCTCCACCCTTGACATGTTTTCTGTGTGCCCCAAGCTGGCCTGATTTTGAACTCACTGTGTAGCCCAGGCTGGCCTCAAGCTTTCTGCAATCCTCCCACCTCAGCCTCCAAAGGGATGGGACTATAGGCCACCAAGCCTAGCTTTCTCCTCATGCTGAGACTCAAGGTCTAACACAAATGAGGCCCGCGCTCTACTATTGAGCCACACCACATTTCAGATGAAAGCATTACAACTCCGCAAATACTTCCTGGCTTCCCAGCACCAAATTCTTAAGCCTGGGTACCACACCTAAACATAGGGAAGACAAGAGAGAGGGGCAGGCAGGGCCGGTAGGAGGCGAGGGAACATGGAGGACTCTGGTCAAAGGCTAACGTCCTCCACACAGGTTAGCAAACACAGGAAGCCAGGCCAGATGAAATAAGGCTGAGCACCTGCTCCATACCCTCCCCTCTCCTGGGTCAGCAGTCAGCACACTGGACTTTCACTGGGTCAGCAGCAACCAGCTCTGGGTGCTGACTAAGCACAGTGACTTCAGCTTCGGGCCCTGACCCCTAGCCTTGCTGGAACTGTGCCTAGGGAACTTGTAAATGGGTACATCACTGAGCCTGAAGTTGACCCTATCCCAGACATCCAGCTCCCTGTAAACCCTGGGAATTGAGGAACGTTTAGGCTTTCAATGAAAGTCTGACAGATGAATCTAAGAAACTCCAGGATCAGGCCGAGGAGACGGTCCCGTGGGCAAAATGCTTGCCATGTGCTCAGAGGACACAGCTTTGGGCAACAGTACCCACACAAAAAACTGAGCATGGTTGTGAGTGTGGTAATCTCAGCACTGGAGAGACACAGACAGGAGGATCCTTGGGGCTCTCTGGCCAGCCAGCCTAATGGGAGAGCCCAAGCCAATGAGGAGAGACTGTCTCAAGAAAATAAAGGTGGGTGGCAGCTAAGGAATGGCACATGAGGCTGATGTCTAGCCTCCCCATGCATATGTACACACGCACACACACATACACACACACATGAGACCCCAGGAAGATGGCTTAGTGTACACACTGAATAAATAAATTTATGTCAAAAACTAAAAAAAAAAAAAAAAAAAGGAAAAAAAAAAAAAAAAAAAAAACTCAAGAAAAAGAAAGTTCAGGATTTCAGGGTGTAGTGACTGGGCCTGTAATATCAATATTTGGGAGGTGGAGGGAGGAAGGTGAGGAGTTCAAGACCATCCTCAGTTACATAGTGAGTTTTAGGCCAGCCTCAGTTATAAAAGATTCTGTCAAAAAGAAAGAAAGACAGACCCAAGTATCAGTATGGTCCCTTTGTCCCTATCACTAAAAAAAAAAAATCCTTTTAACAGGAAGCTTAAAAGTCCTCAAGGCTGGCGTGGTGGCGAACACCCTTGATTCCAGCACTCAGGAGGCAGAGGCAGATAGATCTCTGTGAGTTCCAAGCTAGCCTGGTCTACAGAGTGAATTCCAGAACAGTCAGGGATACATATAGAGACTCTGTCTCAAAAAACCAAATATAACAAAAGCAAATCTACATCTTCAATTACAGAACCTCATAGGTAGAGGGACCCTGAAGGAGACCTGGACCACTGTTTTCCTAATATGGAAATATGCTCAGAAAGGCCCATGATCTGTAAGGGTCACATAGCATGTCAGTGACAGAGCATTCATGAGGGCCTAGGCTTCTTGACTTAAAACATCATCCTCTGGCCCATGCCATTCCAGCTTCCCCAGACAAGACTTCGAGAAATAGATGGAGGTCCCAAATGTCTGGGGACGATCAAAATGAAGTTCTCAGCTTACTGTTACCTTTACCACCACAGGCAGATACACTCCTGTAATGAGGAGGAACCCAACATCTTCCCAGGACAGGGCACCACACACACAGCGGTGATCGCTAGGGAATGGCTCGTTCCATTACTCACTTAACAGGAATAATGACCCAGCCTGATTGCCTGTTCTAAGTAATTACTGTATAGAAAGAGTTGTGAGATAAAATGGGTCAAAAGCACTTTGCATGTAGTATGTAGGGCACATTTGCATATTTTAGCAGGAAAGGTCACAAAGATGTTCAAAAGCTGAGATCCTGGACCCGGCAGAGATTGTTACCCTCCAATCTCCCTGGCTTTACCTGCAATAAACCTAGTCTAGCCCCTGAGTATCTTAGGGTTATCAGGAGACAGGAAGAGAAAAAGGGAGGGGATGGGAGACTCAGAAGCCAAGCCCACATTTAGCTCACCTCAGACTCTGGGAGGTCAGGAAAGGCCAATTTTAGGTATTGCAGGCGGGCTGCACGGAGAGCATTGAACCAATCCACTATCTCCTGCCGGGGAAAATTCAAAGTACACACAGTGGTGAGATGGATGGCTGTGGGAGGACCCTGGTGGCGGGCTGGAGGTAGCAGGGTTACAGCACACGCACCTGCGGTCAGCAAATACACACATCACACAGTCCCATTTAGGGACATCTGGGTAGGGTGATGTCAGAGCCCAGGGGACTGCCCTGAGCTAGTCGGAAGCCACGGACAGGAAGACCTCCCAGCCACGGAAAGAGACCAGTGTGAGCTGCACAAAATGGTTTAGTACACTTCCTAAGGCTTGTGAGAATCACCTGGATTCCTGTTAGGAGACTCATAGGTGTGAAGTGGACCCGAGACTACATCCCTTCACCCTAGGACTCTCAGGTCCTGCGATGCTGTGGGCTGGTGGGACACACACTTCTTGGGGTACGGGTGGGGGCTGCATATAGAGACACTCCTCCATCAGAGATGCTCGGGACCTGTCATGCGCACAGGCCACAACAGGATGGACTTTTATGTTGTCACAGTGAGAGACTAACTACATCCTTCATCATCGTGCAACAACATCATCTCGCCTGGAGATGTTCCAAGGCGTTCTCAGCTGCTCTCTAGTCAGCCATCCTTCCTCTTTTCCTCATCCTACCCCCATGCTTTCATTGATGTGCATGTGTGAGTGCCTACATATATGTATGTGCCCCCAAATGTTTGTGTTGCCTGCAGAGGACAGAGGAGAGCCTTGGATCCCCTGTAACTGGGGCTATAAGCAGCTGCGAGCCACCATGTGCGTAATGAAAACAGAACCCAGGTCCTCTGGAGGAACAGCAAGTGCTCTTAACTGCTGAGCCATCTTCTCAGCCTCCCTGCTCTGCCCCTTTTTTACAGTATCCAGGGAAGCCCCCTGCAACTGATCTGTATCTCCAGAGCCTTTTTTACTTTTTGTTTGTTTGTTTGTTTGCTTTTTGTTTTTCGAAGTACAGTCTCATATAGCCCAGGCTGGCCTCTTCAAACAGCTAAGTAGCAGAGGCTAGCCTTGACCTGTTGATCCTCCTGCTTCTTCCTCCCACGTCCTGGGATTGCAGGTGTGCACGACCACACCTTCATATTTGGTTGTTATTTTTGATACAGGGTCTTGCCATGTAGCACACACTTGAACCTTGTTGTGAATCTCCTACTTCTACCTCCCAAGGACTAGAATTATAAATGTGTGTTAACACACTCATCTTTCCTTCCTCCCTGCCCCCTCTGTCTCTGTCTCTGTCTCTGTCTCTCTGTGTCTGTCTCTCTCTCCCTCTAGCTCTCTCTTTTTTCTTTTTTCTTTTTTTGACATAGGGTTTCTCTGTGTTGCTTTGTGCCTTTCCTGGAACTCACTCTGTAGCCCAGGCTGGCCTCAGACTCACAGAGATCCCCCTGCCTCTGCCTCCCAAGTGCTGGGATTAGAAGCGTGGCCACCACCACCCCGCTTCTCTCTCTCTTTCTTTCCTAAAGAAATTTTCATTGAAAACTTATACCAAGGCTGGGCATGGTGGTATACACCTTTAATCCCAGCACTCAGCAGGCAGAGGTAGGTAAATCTATATGTATTTGAAGCCAGCCTGGTCTACATAGTGAGTTCCAGGATAGTCAGAGCTACATAGTGAGACTCTGTCTCAAACAAACAAACAAGCAAGAAGAAAACTTATGCTGAGACAATTGGTAGCTTCAAGACAGAGCAAGGGGTTGGAGAGATGGCTCTGGGGTTGAGAGCATTGTCTGTTCTTGCAGAGGACCTGGGTTTGATTCCCAGCACTCACATGGCCGCTCACAACCATCTGTAACTCTACTTCCAGGGGATCTGATGGTCTCTTCTGACCTCCACAGTCAGTGCATGAACATGGCATAGAGATAATACACACAGGCAAAATATCTATACACATAAAATAATACACAAAATGAAACACAGAGTAAGGTGGTGCCAGGAACATAGTGCAATGTGTTATTTTATATTGTGATGTCTCCAGGTATTCTAAGCCTGAGATCTCTGACCTGAGACAGTCACTATACCTTGCACAGGGACCTAAGAGCTATTATCAACCAAGAATTATAACTTAAAATATAGAATACAAAGATATATAAAAATGTAAAAACATGAACAAATGTATTTTATATATAAAAATACATATATATTTATATATACAAATATATACAATGTAAAAATATGAACAAATACATTTTACATATAAAATACATATATATTTATATATACAAATATATAAAATGTAAAAATACTCGACAACCCTTGGTGCATGGACTGTAACATGTCCTAGGTTCTCCATTGCAACTCTGCTGCCCACGCTCCCACCACCTCCCGCTCCCCCCTCTCCTGACCTCACTTAGCTACAACAGTGCAGTCATTCTATAGGTTAGTTTGGATGTTAGCATTCGGCTGCTGCCCAAGCTTTCATCCTCTGAGAACTGCCAGCCTGATCCTCAACCCCACACCCTGCAATCCCTACCCTGTCTTAGCCACAGCAGCTGTACCAACACAGAGGCTGGACTGGACTTATCAGATATGCTCTCTCCCAGGAATTTGGGATGAGGAGGCTGAAAGACTTGCTCAGATAGCTGCGGTGCAGGCCTTTGAGGCAGGCCTTTGAGGCATACAGTGATTGAGAAAATCATTTGACTACAGTTTCAACAGGATGCAACAAGTTCCTTTCCACCCCCAGGCCAGCCAGGGGCCTAGTCCCCTGGACTACTGAGCTCTTCTACCCTGGTGTTTAAGGGCTTTCTTGGCAGGGTATGTTGGACTATGTCTATAATCTCGGCAGGAGGAAGGCTGAAGCAGGAGGATTACTCCAAGTTCAAGACCATAGCAAAACATGACTAATCCTGAAAAAAGAAAGAAAAATAAAAGATGAAACACAAAAGTTCTTGGGTCTTAGGCATTAGGTAAATGGGGCCACCCCAGAAAAAAGGTACCCAGTATACACAGGGTCAAGTTCCCAGCACCGAAAAAAGAAAACAAGGAAGGCGGTGGTGGCGCACGCCTTTAATCCCAGCACTCGGGAGGCAGAGGCAGGGGGATCTCTGTGAGTTCGAGGCCAGCCTGGTCTACAGAATGAGTTCCAGGACATCCAGAGCTACACAGAGAAACCCTGTCTTGAAAAACCAAAAAGAAAGAAAGAGAAAAGAAAAAGTAAAAGAAAAACGGCAATTGCCTTCAACATCTGCTACAATCCTGAGCAAGTAACTAGAAAACTGTAAAATAGTAACTGCAAGCCACTAATGCTTCTATTGCCCCTCACCGCTGTGAAAGTATTTCACACTGGTGGTGCATGAAGCCCTGTGAGAGCCAGGTGTGGTGGTGTACATCTTTAATCAGCACTCAGATGTGTTCAACCTGGTCTACACATCAAATTCCAAGCCATAAAAGGCTACCTAGTAAGACACTCTCAAAACAACAACAACAACAACAACAAAAACCCTAACCAAACAAAACCAATCAATAAGCAATGAAAACAGAGGTTTGCACTAGAGAGCAGGCCAGAGTCCCTTCCCCAGGGAGAGGAAAACCAATCAATAAGCAATGAAAATAGAGGTGGGCACTAGCGAGCAGGCCAGAGTCCCCTCCCCAGGGAGAGGCATGCTTAGAAAACTCATTCATCTAGCTCCAGATATCTGCTCTCACCAGCAGAATCACACTCACACATAAAATAAAATGAAGAAATCTAATTTTAAACAAGTCTTTAGCCAGGCATAGTGGAGCATGTCTTTAATCCCAGGACTTGGGAGGCAGAGGCAGGTGGATCTCTGTGAGTTCGAGGCCAGCCTGGTCTACAGAGTTCCAGGACAGCCAGGGCTACACAGGGAAACACTGTCTCTATAGAAATGAAGGATAACAGTCACCAAGAGCATGTCTAGCAAAGTTAAACGACCCCAAAATGTCAGCCAATGCTTCCCCCATGCTCACTTAGCATCTCCATCCTGTTCTATCACTGACTACGCTGAGGACCTGAACCAGTTCACTCCCACATACACCCTTTTGCCTGAATGCCCTCCGCTGACTGGGCTGATGTCCCAGTTTTGCTATGTAGCCTAATTTGGCCTTAAACCCATGATCCTCCTGCCTCAGCCTGCCAATCCCTGGGATTATAGATGCATAATGGTTCTCAAGCATTTTTTGTATGTCCTAATCACCCAAGACTCTCTTAAAGTTTCTGATTGAGTGGGTCTAGGGTGCCCCAAGAATAGTCCTTTTATTTATTTATTTGGGGGCTGGATAGATGGCTCAGCAGTTAAGAGCACTGGTTGCTCTTCCAGAGGACCCAGATTTGACTCCCAGCACCCACATGGTACCTCATGACTATATGTAACTCCCATTCCAGGGAAATCAGATACCCTATCCTGGCCTCAGTGAGCACAAGGCACACACGTGCTACACAGATATACATGCAGATAAAACACCCCACACATAAAATAAAATAATTTTCTTAAAATAGGTATTTGTTTTTACTTAATGTCTATAAGTGCTTTGCTTACATATATGTCTATGACCACATAAGCACCTGGTGCCCACAGAGGCCAGAAGAGGGCATTGGATGCCCTGGAACCAAAGTTGTGAACCACCATGTGGGAGTTAGGAACTGAACCTAGGTCCCCTCCAAAAGCAACACAGGATGCGCCGAGCCATTCTTCCGACCTGAAGACTCACAAAGTCTTAGGTAACATCGGTCCAGTGTGTGTCATGTGGAAAGAAAGGCCCTGGTCCAATTTATCCACCTTTCCTCCCAAATCACAATCTCAGGCCCTACCTGGATTGTCATGTCTTCATTGTTCATTTGGGGTGTGTGTGTGTGTGTGTGTGTGTGTGTGTGTGTGTGTGTGTGTGTTGTCATCTCTCTAGCCCTGGCTGGCCTAGAACTCACTATATAGAGCAGGCTGTCCTCACACTCACAGAGATCCACCTGACATTGCCTCCTGAGTGCTGGCTGGAGCCTGGTGTGTGCCGCCATTTCTGGCTCTGGTCCTCTCTGCTAGCTTTTCTCTCACTGATGATGGTGCACTGCCCAGATATATTCCCAGGACTTGTAAGGTTCATCTCCTACGCCCCGTTCTGCCTTCCTCAGGTCTCTGACTCATGACAGAGCGGGAATAGATCCAGGCAAGCAGCGGCGGATCTCAGGGGCAGCTGAGGAAGCACATGGCTAAATGTGCGGTGGAGGTGGTGAGCAGAGCCTAGGGGACTGGGTGCCATGCTGGAGACCGCAGAAGCAGCCTGAGCCATCTCACCTTCCCGCTGTCATGATACACAAAGAGGTTCCTGATGCGGCCCTCTCTCCTGTAGGTGATCTGCAGCCCATGGGGATGGCCTATCTTCTCCGTCTGGAAGGTGGCATTCAAGTCCTTGATGTGGATGACAGCCTTCGGGGCTTTACCCTAGAAGAGAGAAAGATGGTTCTCAAGATACTGGTGGCAATAGGTGCCTTATTGTAACCTTTGCCAAGGCCTTTAATACACACAAGCCCCCAGTACATAGCCCTGGGTTGCTCTAACAGCCAAAGGCACAGCTCTCCTATCGATGGCCTGTGCTCGTCATCCTCTTCCTGCCTAGTCACTCTGAGCTGGAAGCAGGTCTAGAGAGCCTTCACTTTGGACTCTTCACACGTGTTAGCCACAGAAACTTTCCCGGGGTAAATCAACCAGTGGTGTGAAATAAACAGTCAGACAGAAGCAGTCGTGGGAGCTCAGAGCAAACACGCACACACGCACACGCACACACACACACACACACACACACACACGACGCACAGTCTCTGTGCCTGTCCTTGGGCTCTGACACATGGTGGAGCACTAAATGATACCACGAAGGGATCCTGACCAGAGACATGATGATTCCAAGCCCCTAGACCTGCAGGAGCCACACTGAACCATCTCTCTGGCCCACAATTTTTTTTAAACACTATTTAAAATTCCATTCTTAGTCACACTCAGCCTCATGTCACTAGCCAGCTAACACTAATGGCTGTGAGAACCAGATAGGGCATACACAGAATCCTTCGTCACCAAGGAAAGTTCTACGGAACCTCTCTGGAAGGAAACTTGGTCATATCCATTAAAATGTTGAAGTGATTATTATTGTCGTTGTGTGTGACTGTGGGTACACACGTGGAAGTCAGAGGACAACTTTCAAGGGTCAGTTCTCCCCTCCCACTATCTGCTCCAGGATTTGAACTCAGACTGTCAGGCTTGTGGGGTAAGCACTTTCATCCACTGAGCCATCTTCACCACCTGAGTGTGTTGTCTGACCTACAGTTTGCATCTAAGAATCTACCACAAGGAATTAACTGCATGACTATGCACACACACGGCAAACGACGTTTGCTGGAGTATTATAAAGGCAGCAAAAAGTCTGGGGAATGTAGCATAGTGATAGAGTGCTTGCCTTGCATGTCCAAGGCCCTAAGTTCAATCCCCAGCACCACAAGCATGCACACACATGCACGCACATACACAAACACACACACAACACACGCATACAACACAAAACAACAAGGGAAACAAATTAAATGTTATCAATTATAGTGGGTTAAATTAAACCATAGTATAGGCACACAATGGAATACTCCAGAATTAAAAAATAATTAGGGGCTGGGGATTTAGCTCAGTGGTAGAGTGCTTGCCTAGCAAGTGCAAGACCCTGGGTTTCGGTCCTCAGCTCCAGAAAAAAAAAAAAAAAAAAAAAAAAGATAATTAAAGGCACAGGCCTATACTCCCAGTTCTTGGGAAACTAAGATTGGAGTTCTGATCCAGACTGGGCTCTAGAGCCAGATGCTGTTTCAAAATAAAACAATGACAATGAAACTGGGGCCTAGGATGCCGCTCAGAGGCACAGCACCAACCCATCTCAGCACCAACCCATCTCAGTCACTGTCACAAAGATTTCCCATCAGGCGGTGGTGGTGCACGCCTTAAATCCCAGCACTCAGGAGGCAGAGGCAGGAGGATCTCTGTGGGTTCCAGGCCAGTCTGGTCTACAAAGTGAGTTCCAGGACAGCCAGGACTCTTTCACAGAGAAACTCTGTCTCAAAAAACTAAAACAAAACAAAACAAAAAACACATAGCCAGGTGGTGGTGGTGCACACCTTTAATCCCAGAACCTGGGAAGCAGAGGCTTGTGAATCTCTGTGATTCGAGGCCAGCCTGGTCCACAAATCGAGTTCCAGGATAGCCAGCACTGTTACACAGAGAAAGAATGTCTAGAAAAAAGAAGTACTCATAAATATGCATATTATAAATTTAAGGTTATTTGTGAACACACATTAAAAATATACAGCTATACCAATATCGCTCTTTTTTTTTTTTTTTAGTCAGGCTCTCACTGTGCAGCCATGGATGGCTTCAAAATCACAGAGATTCATCGGCTTCTGGTCTCCTGAATATTGGGATTAAAGGTGTACGCCACCATGTCCAACCTTCTTAATAACTTAAAAAGAAATATGACATCACCAAGATGGAGGTATAGCTCAATGGTAAAGCATGCATTGCTGTGGAACAATCTTTGTACACTGTACATATGTATTACTCTCATTGGTTAATAAAAGATCTGACTGGCCTATAGCTAGGTAGGACATGTTTGGGCAGGAAAGCCAGACTAGGAGGATGCTGGGAAGAAGAATGGCAGAGTCGGAGGAGTAGCAAGGAGATGCCGTGAGACACAGAGAGAGCAGGATGGGAAGTACATACATGAGGTAAAAGAAACTGGGGCAGCACATAGATGAATAGAAATGGGTTAATTTAAATTATAAGAGCTAGTTAAAAACAAGCCTAAGCTATCAGCAGAGCATTTATAGTTAATAATAAGTCTCTGTGTGGTTATTTGGGGAGTGGCTGGCAGGACAGAAAAGTCCGCCTACATATGGTAACCAACATGGGGCACCTACATCCACATAAGACCCGAGAAAGCTTTAAAAAGGTTCTAAACACACAAAAATGGAGTCAAATGCAGCTTCCCAGTCTTGTGTCTTTCATGCTGGCCTTTAATCCCAGCACTTAGGAGGAGGAAGCAGGAAGAGCAGGAGTTGGAGGCCACTCTGGACTACACAAGATTGAGCCAGTCTACAAAAGAAATAGAGCCAGGCCATGGTGGCTCACACCTTTAATTCCAGCACTTGGGAGACTCATGCCTTTGATCCCAGCACATGGGAGGTGGAGACAAGAATATAAGGCTGGTGGAGACAGGATCTGCAGCCTGTTCAGTCTGAGGATTTGTAGAGACAGCTCCCGCTGCCCCCTCCATCCCCAACTCCCTCTGAGATTTTGTATAGGAAAGAAGTCTCTGGTGGCTGGCTGCTCTGCTTTCTCAGATCTTTCAGCCTTCCCCCTTGATATCTGACTCTGGGTTCTTATTGTTAAGACTAATTAGGATCCCGCTTCAAAAAGAAACATTGAAAAAGTGAGTTGTCAGACTCTAAAACTGCAGGTCCCCATTTCACTCGGAGGGCTAACACTCCTCTCCTCCAAGGCTTCTCACTCAGTCCCAGACCACAGGACAGCAGCTCGCCCTTCTAGCACAGCCTGTTCCTCTAGGAAAGCAACAGAGGAAATACACAGACCAAAGGCCTCAAGTGCAAGCTGAAGAGCTCAGCCATCACCCCTCTGGTCAGCTGCTCCTTCCCATTCACTTTGTTAGCACTTTTTCTTTTCTGTTCTCTAATTCTGGAATGCCCCCAGGGTTCAGTGTGGTAGCTGGCCTCCAAAGATGTCCTCACCACTTCCTTCTCTCCAAGTAGGCCCCATAAGCTCTACCCATAAGGATGTAGAATTGTATCCCTTCCCTTTTTTTCCCCCTCCCCTGAGACAGAGTTTCTCTGTGTAGCTTTGGAGCCTGTCCTAGAACTCACTCTGTAGACCAGGCTGGCCTGGAACTCACTATGTAGACCAGACTGGCCTGGAACTCTATATGTAGATCAGGCTGGCCTGGAACTCTATACGTAGATCAGGCTGTCTCGGAACTCATAGAGATCCCCCAGCTTCTGTTGCCAAGGCACAGAGACTAAAGGCGAGCACCACCACATCAGCAACAATCACTTTTGCTTAGAAAACAGCCTCAGGCTGGTGGTGGTGGCACACACCTTTGATCCTAGCACTTGGGAGGCAGAGGCAGGTGGATCTCTCTGAGTTCCAGGCCAGCCTGGTCTACAGAGTGAGTTCCAGAACAGCCAGGACTCTGTTACACAGAGAAACCCTGTCTCAAAACAAAAAGAAAAGAAAAAAGAAAGCAAACAGCCTCTATGCCATAAAGAAACCTGAGCTACCTGTGCTTGGAATGAGCTCAACAACAGGGTGCTGGTCTAGGTTGCACAAATCCTAGTCCAATCCCTAACATCACAAGGGGAAGAAAATAGAAGAGGAGGTCACTGTGGCCACAGCGGTTCTCCAGGGCACTGGGCCAGTGAGGGAGAGTTCTGTTTTATTTTATTTTTTAAGTATTTAGTTAGTTTTGTTTTTTGACACAGGGTCTTTCTATACAGCCCTGAATGTCCTGGGACTCACTATGTAGACCAGGCTAGCCTCTAACACACATATCTACCTGCCTCTGCTTCCTGAGTGCTGGGATTAGGGTCACAAGCCACTTTGCCCACCTCATTTAAATGAGTAAAGCACATTTGTAAATGTATCTCGATAAAATTGGTTTTGGCCAGGCATGGTGGCACACTCCTTTAATCCCAGGACTCAGGAGGCAAACCCCGGTGGCTCTCAATGTGTCCAGAGCTATCCTGAACCACACATCAAGTTCTAGACTAGTAAGGTCTGCACAGTGAGACTCTGTCACAAAAAGGAAAAAATTAGAGAACAATAACAATGAAGTGGACCAACCTAAGTGATTTCAAGTGACCAGAATGTGGTTGCTAGTGGGCTGGATTGACAGTAGCCAAGGAAAAGTAGGAGAATGTCATGTTTGCCAGGGCTGAAGTTCTCCCTAAGACAAGGGGCTGTCCACAAAGGCCTTAGTGAGCACAGTGATCCTGAGGAAGCACAGGCAGCCTGGCCTCTTACCTCCTCCTTGGTGTAGTACTTCAGGAGGCCTTCTCTCGCCAGAAGGACAAACCTCCTTCTCAGGAACTGTGCATTGTCGCGTCCCCGCTTCCACAGGAACACTTCTTGGTCACCTTAACCACCAAGGGCGAGAAGAAGTGAATCACAAAGTCAATGCAAATAAGCTAAAGAATGCCTCAAGTTCCTGGGGGTAGGAAGAGCCTCCATCTGCCACTCAAATATAACCAATCTAACGGGGCTAATTCAGGTGCAGGACACAGGGTCCTATCTGTGTAGTGGGAGTTCGCTCTGCCCATGACCTTGAGCTATCTGGTCTGATAGCGGTGGTACTTCTTATCTGCCTACATGGTCATTTAAAAGGGAGGAGAAAGGGGGTCTTGTTTCTTGGATGGTGAAGACCAGATGAGGCGGCGTGAAGTAACGTGTGATCGGTACCCAGCTTTCTAAGGACTCTGCAACCGGATTTACCTTATCCTATATCAGTGAGTCTGTTTTCTCCCATAGAATTCCTTAATACACACACACAGACACACACACAGACACACACACACACACACACATAGACACACAGACACACACACAGACACACACACCATTGAGGTTCTCCTTACATATCTGGGGCCAACCTTATATAATTTCAGTCTCCACTACTGTGCAAAACCTTTCTGCCTTGACTCTCCTTGAGATCGGTCTGCTTCTTTGGAAGACAGGTGTGGCAGGGCCTGTAATCCTAGCACTTTGGCTGGAGAAGGAAAGTGGTTATGAGTTCGATGCCAGTCTTGGCTACACAGCAAGACCTTGTCATGAGAAAGAAAGGAAAAGATGTTGGAGAGATGGCTCAGCAGTTAAGAGCACTTGCTCTTACAGAGGACCCAGGTCCTGGCATCCACATGACTGCTCACAACCATCCATAACTCCAGTCCCAGGGGATCAAACTCTTTCTTCTGACCTCTGAGGGCAGCAGTATTGCATGTGGTGCACATACATACATTCAGGCCAAACAATCACACACATAAAAATAAAGTTAATTTTTTTCTTTTTTGTTTAGGGCTTTTGGTTTTTTGTTTGTTTGTTTGTTTGTTTTTTTAATTTAGGATCTTTAGTGGTGATGCATGCCTTTAATCCCAGCACTCAGGAGGCAGAGGCAGGAGGATCTCTGGGTTTGAGGCCAGCCTGGTCTACAGAGTGAGTTCTAGGACAGCCAGGACTACACAGAGAAACCCTGCCTCACAGAAGAAAACTAGAGTTATAAGAGTGACCTCAAGACACTAGTTTGAGGAATGAATAATTTGCATCCTGGAAATCCGGAAAGCTTTGTCCTTTCATGCTTGGCCCTGAGATCCTTGAAAACTTCTGTCCTCAGGGCAGTGCCAGCTTGAGAATTCAAGTCAGCGGACCGAACACTGCTCTGGGTCAAGGGCTGCCAGTGAGCTTGTGCCCTGCATGAGTGTGGAAAGAGAGGCTGAAATCTAGCTCCTCAGCAAGCCTGCCTCTACCTTCCATTTTTCTAGAGCTCGTTAGAACACAGACCTCAGAACATTAAGATGGTAACTTTAGGGCTGCAGAGATGACTCAGTGGTTGAGAGCATTGGTTACTCTCCCAGAGGACCCAAGTTCAAATCCCAGCACCCACATGGCTCACAACTGTCACAACTCCAGTCTCAGGGTCTCCAGTTTCCTGTCCTGGCCTCTGGGCGCATTGCATACATGTGGTGCATATACATACATGCAGACATCATAGTAACTTTACCTGGGGGCGAGACAGCTTTCTCATGGGCTATAAACTCCTGTCTTTCATACTTAGCTCGAATCCATTGCTCCTTTAAGACCCTAAAGAGAGAAATTTCGGTCAGTTGTGTCTGCTGCAGTGTCTTCCCATTCCCACAGTGACTTTCCAAGACCCTACAGTGGAGAGTGGGGACAGCCCAGCAGCTGCCTTCTCAGGCTACCCAGAGATTCTCGGCCTTAGGATAGTTAACTGGATGAGTCTCTGTAGTGGGGGTAGGGGCTGTCCGGTGCTTTATGGAGTGTGTGGCAGTACTTCTGGCTTCTACTTCCTAGATTCCAGGAGCTTCTGCTCTCCAGATGGCACACCAGGAAAATTTGTCTTCTAGTGGGTTGAGAAGCACTGGACTGTCCCCCAGTTCTCTAAGTCAATGATCACGGTATGTGCTCCCTAGACACTTACCCTGTCCCCCAACTCTCTGCTTGTGAACTTGAGCCAAAAATGTCCCGGACCTGCTGATGAACTCTGAGCCACCACACTGCATAGAACAGACTAATCTAGGGTATCCCAGGCTGACCCCAGGTATCTAAAGTAACTGAGAATGACTTTGAACTTATGATCTTCCTGCTTCCACCTCCCAAGTATTGGGATTACAGGTGTGTGCCACCATACCCAGCTTTATGCAGAGCTGAGGATCAAACCCAGGGCTTTAAGCATGCTAGGCAGGCACTCAACCAACTGTGCTATATCCCCAGACCAAATTACTAAACATCTCTAAACTTGGGAAATGAGCCAGTAATATACCTGCCTTCCCTAGTGCTATTGAGCTGGGCTTTTTTTGTTTGTTTGTTTTCTTCAAGGCAGGGTTCCTCTGTGTAGCTTTGGAGCCTGTCCTTGAACTCACTTTGTAGACCAGGCTGGCCTCGAACTCACAGAGATCTGCCTGCCTCTGCCTCCCGAGTAGTGGGATCAAAGGTATGTGTCACCACCGCCTGGCTTGGGCAGTTGTATGTAAATAATCCAGCACCATACTCAACACACAGTAGGGTTTGTTGTTGTTGTTGACAGGGTCTTGCTGTATAGGCTGGCCATGAACTCACAGAGATCTGCCT